>CM076572.1:1349435568-1349714646 GCA_034641835.2 Pinus albicaulis | reverse complement strand
ATTGCAGATTCAAAGATATTTGGCAGCCATAATCGATGTTAGGGCTATTTGTTATGCGTAGCTAAAGTGGTATTTTACGACGAAAGATTCATACTAACAGTGATGACATTAAGTTAAGTATTGAACTGATATTTCGATAAGTGAGGTGGCACATAGTTGAACCGAAGTAGAAGTTAGGCCCTGACAAGTCTTAGGTTCCGTATCGCTAATAGATTTCCCTTGAATCAAGTTTTCTACATATAGGATTAGCATGAACTCTAATGCTTGTGTATATATCATCGAGAGCCTCGTAAGTCAAGTAGACCCTGGGTTGAAAAATTAAATGATTAGTGATACCAACATTGCCTTAATTAGAAAACAAGTATTCACACTATCACTCCATATCCTTAATGATGTTTTACGGAATAGGGTTTGAGAAAATGATTTCACATAGCCTTAATGAAGGATTAGGGGGTTGGGTGTGTGACAATGTGGCTAGCTCCATATGCATGAGTAACAAGGGTTGACATGGCATCCTCTTGTACCATGGTGGTCAACAAGGTACTTAACTTGCAAGAAGCATAACTTTTGCATACGAGTTTTGATCGACATGATTCTTGCATTGTTTGAAAGGTATTTGAGTGTAGATCAATGTCAAGGGATCTCGATGCAATCAAGTAAAGTTCTAACCCCATAAATGTTGTTTGATACGTCAAAATGGATCTAAAATATTTCAAACCCTAATCTTCCAAACTAAGACTTATTGTTAAAATAATCCTACAAATTGAGTCCTCCAAATTTTTCCACTCTTAAAGCATTGAAATAATTAGCAAATAATATAACAATCCAACTAAAATCAAATAATATTATTTCTATTAATCCAATCAAAATTAAATAATGTTATTTTTATTTATCAAATTATAATAATAAAATTTAATTTAATTTAATAATAAGAATCAAATACTTAACATAAACCAAATTATATAAACAACAAACTAAAAATACTAATCACCTCGCCAATTTATATTTGTAAAGTGATAATAATGAATACCATAATAAAGTTTTCATAAATTTCCTTTCTTAAGAAATTTAAAAAAAAAAATACACTTTCTATAAAAATTGGAAAAAGAGCACACTCACTTCATCATTTATACCCTTACCTTTTAATCATCCAATTTAAGGGTTGTTTTTGTATTAAAAAGGAAGTCTCAAGCATAAAGCTTTATTGTACATTTAAAAAGGAAGTCTCAAATCCCTATCAAATTTGAAATGCACATCGGACCTTCTTAAATTAAAATTTATTATAAAAATCATAATACTCTTGCACTAGACAAAGAACCAATATGCCACGTAGATTTTGTGGAAATATATACGAACTAGATTTTGTGGAAATATATAATTCCTATTGAGCCCTTTCCAAAAGATATTTCCATTTATAAATTTCCAACAGGGATATCGTTTGAATTCATGTTAAATCAAAAATTTGGGACACGGACATTATTTTAGCTCATATTAAAATATTTGATATTTTTATCTATATGCTTCTTGTGCATAGAGATATTTTATTAATTAAATATAATTGATATATGTTGAATGTTATTTGTATTTATCACGAAAAAAATTCATTGATAAATATATAATAAAAATATAATTATTTAATTGTAAATGTTTTTACATTTAGATACATAATGTTGTTGATAATTTTTGGAGATTTGTGTGTTATGATTGAAGAGCCCTACAATATTGATATTTTGGGTGAACACTTCACCCATCTTTAAGAAAGAGAAGCTTAGTGTAAGATAGGAAGAGTGCAGGTCAAGAATATATATAAATATGGAAAAAATCTAGCCGTTGGAGAAGGTCAATGAAAAATATGATTCAAATTTAAAAATATTAATTATTTATTAGTGGTTAGATTATTAGGGTAATGAAATTAATAATTGATCTATTTAAAAATTAAATAAATGATTAAATAGAAAATAATAAGTGATCTAGCCGTCAGGGAGAGGAAGTAAAATGATTTAAATTGATAATTTATTAAATAGAATAAGGATAGGAATATTAGGATTGAATTTTAAAATTAAAGTTTTAATTTTAATGGATGTGTTGGCATTATGATGTAATATGTTGTCCTTGATGGCAACCTACTCAATGAGTTGTATTGAAGATGTATTGAAGATGTAAAATTGATGTATCTACAAGTTAGTTCAGAAATGACAGAGAAAGGAATTCCAATCAGGGACAAAGGAATGATAAAGATAAGTTTCAAGATGTATACACAGGTTTGATAAAGGCAACACACGTATACATCCAAAATTAGTGTATATGCAGTTTTGGTGAAGAGAAGTCGTGTATACACGCGGGTACGAATAAGACAAGTCGCATATGTGCTTACACACTCAATTTATGATACCAGGGGTCCTTACCATGGTTTTAGCCCAAAGTATTGAGCATTGTCTTTTCTATTTGATTCCATCCAAGAATACAATCGGCACTTGTGTGGTTTTGGCTCATGGTATTGGCTAAGGCTCAAACTATATAAGGAGAAGAAGATCATAGTGAAAAGGGGTGCAAGTGTATGGGTATTGATTAAATACTTCACTCTGAAGTATATCTGCATGGAATGGGTTATAATTTATTGATGGATCTGAAATAATGATGCACATATGAATGCAATGATGGATAAATATCTCTAGACCTGAAATGACTATGTATTTGCTTGATTTGTTAGTGATATGTTTAGATCTATGATCTGGCGCATATTTGCTCAAGTGAAGGGTATGATCTGAGTAAGTCTGTTGATATGAAGTGTTACGGAGTCCTAAATATTTATAGATCTATACGTTGGTTCGTCATGGTGAAAGCACGTATACACGCAGGTTCATTTCAGCAAAAGCAGGTATGGAATCTAAGGTTTTACTGAAGAATGCTGAAGGAAATTTATGATTAGTTTTACTGTGTTTCAGTTGTTTGTCAATGATGTCTTCATATAGATCTAGGTTATTTGAGTATTCCTTATGTTGCTAGTTGATTGAGATTAAATATCAATGATTAATTGGTTGATTGATGATTCAGTGAATGATTTGATATAGCTATGAGTTTCAGTTTGATGTACGTTCTTTTGGCTTAAATGAGTGGAGTGGGTCCAGACTAAAAATCTGGTGAAAAGAGGCCTAAAAGTTGTGTTATGTTGAATTTTTTGGATCCAGTATGAAAATTGATGAAACGTGATCCACAGTGGTACTGAGGGTTGGAGCCTTCAGTGAGGGGGTCATAGCTCCCTTCTAGTGGTTGCTAGTAAACAAGATCAGGGGGTAGTAGCTCCCTTCCAGGAGTGGTTGGTAAACGAGAGAAGGGGGTTGTAGCTCCCTTTCAGTGGTGGCTGGTAAATGAGATTAGGGGGTTGGAGCTCCCTTCCAGTAGTAGCTGGATAATGAGAGAAGGTTGCAGCCTTCTGCAGATGGGTGCCTGCGTACTGGTATGAGTCTGCACTAGTATAATATTGTAAGCACTTTTCTTTATAATAAATATTGAAGACAGAGATGACAAAAATGTTGATTTTCTCCCGATTTGGGTTTCCACCTTAAATGTTGGTGTTCATGTGTGTTGCTTATGTGTGATGATTTATTATGTTCTTACTGAACATACTTACTGCTTACTAAATGACTGATGCACTGATATAAGTAAAGATTTATCTGAATAATAAGATCTTTGAACATACACAAGTTTCCTTAAATATAGTCATGTGTATACACTAGTTGGATTAATCAAAGTCACATATAGAAATTAGTAAAGAAAAAGGGAAGATTATTGTGAGTTTTCAATACTAATTCACCCCCCCCCCCCTCTCAGTGTTTTTTCCAAAAATTGGTATCAGAGTAGGTCCTTTAAAAGAAGCTTGATCGCTTGAAGGAGATCCGTCACAATGGGAAGTCATGAAGGAGTATTTTATATCAGGCCACCACTGTTCAATGGAAGTAATCTATTGTTCTAGAAGATATAAACAAGAGATTATTTGCAAAGTCTTGGAGGAGACGTATGGGGAATCTTGGGAGGAGGTTACTAGTATCCAGCAACATTTCCCACAGATGCAGCAGAAAGGAAGAGATATGAAACCAATGTGAAAGCTGTCAATTCTTTGTTAGGGAGTCTGTCAGAAACAAAATTTTCCAAAGTCATCCAGCTAAATTCAGCAAAGGAAATAAGGAACAAGATCATTCAGAGCTATGAAGGTGATGCAAAGGTAAAAAGTGCCAAACTTCAAACTCTTAAAATTCAAAATGAAAATCTCAAAATGCATGATGATGAAAGTATTGCAAGTTTATTTCTAAGAATAGATGAGATCGTGAATTCTATGAGGAATATGGGTGAAGATATAAAAGACTCAACTTTAGTGGAGAAAATCTTGAGATCTCTGACTCCAAAATTCGAATCAAAAGTATCCACTATTGAAGAAAAACAATATCTATAGACTCCTACAGTTGTTCAACTTCACGGTATCCTTGTTAACACCTAATCCTAAGGGACTGGGTGAGATTGTATATTATTGTAATTTAGTAAATAAGGAAGGCCAAGAGACATTGGGAAGTGAATTCCAATAGCCCCACCTCCATGTATAAGTACACACACAATCTCCATCTAATTCATATTCAGTTTTGCGAAGTTACCTCCTGGTCTGACAATCTTGACTGCTTTTGAAATGAGAAAAGGAGGTCCCTCACAAGTCAGAGAAGTCGCTTTTAAGGCCTGTGCAAAAAGAAAATAAAAGGAAGTTCTCAAGGAATCAAGTTATATATCAGAATAAGAAGAGGCAAGTTTTGTGAGAAGACTTCAACCAGGTACTGGAAGGTTCAAAGGTAAGCTTCCCTTTAAGTGTTTTGCTTGTGGTAGAGTTGGTCACTATGATGCTAAGTGTCATTATAAAGAAAATCATAACAATGGAAAACAGTTTGAAAATAGAAGAATTTTTTATACAAATAAATATAGTGATGAGTTGTTAAATAAAGAAGAGGGAGTGACTGATCAAGATTTGCAAGTATTCATGCCAGATGACAATACCCTAAAAGATAAGAATCCAGTGATTGAAGAATTGCATAGATCAAGGAAGAAATGATGCTTTCATGGTTGTTGTTTCTATTGTAACTCATTTGGGCATAAGGCCGCTGATTGCAGGTTAAGTATGATGAAAAAAATTGAGAGATTGGAGAAGTTCCAGCACATAATAAGAAATTTCAAGAAAAGCTAGAAAAAGAAGAAGCACCTATCATAAACGTAGGGAATATTGACCCTACTGCAGTCATTTGTTTCTAAAGTTTACTTCTAATAATGACTGCAGGAGTGATGTGAGATACATTATAGGAATCAGTAATGTATCATCACAGGGGGATCGATATATGTTCATTCCCATGGTTGGTTTGGTAATTATGGTTGTGTTTATTTCTAACAGTGCATCTAATGTAACAACATAAGATGGGTACAAAATGTATAAGTCCAAGGGGAGATGGAGTTGTGAAATTTTCAGTATTTCACTTTATGTACGTGGGTTTCATGAACTAAATTCATGTATATACATGAGTTCCATTGGAGACAGTTGCGTATGTTTTTCTCTGATAAGAAAAACAATGAGACAGACTCAAGAACAGTTTCTGATATGCTATTGACAATTGTAATTTTCTTGATCTGATGTTGATGGTTATATTTTTTGACATGATATTAAGTTTTGATTATCTAATGAATGAGATGCTTTTATGAATGATTTGTTGTGGTGATCAGGAGCACAATTTCAGGGAGATCATTAGCCTTGCTGAGAATAAAGCATTGTTGGCATTATGTTGGTTGCTTAATTATGATATCTCTCTTGAGATCCTTTGGTCTTGGTTATAAAAAGTTATATTTGTAATTTGATGTAAGGTTCATGATGAGACCTATGATGTAACGATTTTCATATTCAGTCATGTAGGGAATTTTCAAATCTGTAAACCCACTTGGTTGGGTAGTTGAGTCAAATATGTAACCCCACTTGGTTGGGAGATGTAAGTATGAGTCCTTGGTGATAGTAAAGGTAATACTTAGTAGAGTCATAAAGTCATGTATTCTATTGAAAATATGAAGACTCAACATGTGCTCAGGGGGAGCATAGTCAGTACTGATCAGATCTACAGAGCTCTTCTTTCTACAAGGAAAGAGAAACCTTATTTCGACATTGGTACTCCCTATGCCATTGATGTCAAAGGGGGAGAGTAACTTGGTGTTTGAATAATTCTTATGTTTTATGTTGATGTATATATCAGGTATCTACAGGTTGTGGTGATCAAACACCAACATGGTTGCCATCAAGTCCAAGGGGGGATATTGTTGGCATTATGATGTAATATTTTGTCCTTGATGGCAACCTACTTGATGAGTTTTCTTTGATGTATTAAAGATGTAAAATTGATGTATCTATAGGTCAATTTAGAAGTGACAGAGAAAGGAATTCCACTCAAGGACAGAGGAATAATAAAGATAAAGTTTCAAAATGTAGATGCAAGTTTGATGAAGGCAACCCGTGTATACTCGCAGGTTTGATGAAGACAACCCGTGTATAAATCCAGAATTAGTGTATATGCAGTTTTGATGAAGAGAAGTCATGTATACATGAAGGTACGAGCAAGCCAAGTCACATATCTAATTACGCACTCATTTTATGATACCAGGGGTCCTTACGATGGTTTTAGCCCACAATATTGAGCGTTGTGTCATATATTTGATTCCATCCAAGAATACCATTAGCACTTTTGTGGTTTTGGATCATGGTATTGGCTAAGGCTCAAACTATATAAGGATAAGAAGATCATAGTGAAAAGGGGTGAAAGTGTATGGGTATTGATTGAATACTTCACTCTGAAGTATATCTGCATGGAATGGGTTATAGTTTATTGATAGATATGAAATAATGATGCACATATGAATGCAATGATGGATCGAGATCTGTGGACCTGAAATGACTATGTATTTTCTTGATTTGTTTGTGAGATGTTTAGATCTGTGATCTGGCGCATGTTTGTTGAAGTGAAGGGTATGATCTGAGTAAGTTTGTTGATCTGAAGTGTTACACAGTACTGAATATTTACAGATATATACGTTGGTTCATCACGGTGAAAGCGCGTATACACGCAAGTTCATTTTAGAAAATCACGTATGGAATCTAGGGTTTTGCTGAAGAATGTTGAAGGAAATTTCTGATCAGATTTATTGTGTTTTTGTTGTCTGTCAGTGATGTCTTCATATAGATCTGGGTTGTTTGGGTATTTCTTATGTTGCTAGTTGATTGTGATTAAATATCAGTGATTGATTGGTTGATTGATGATTCAATGAATGATTTGATAAAGTTATGAGTTTCAATTTGATGTATATTATTTATGCTTAAATGAGTGGAGTGGGTCCAGTCTAAAAATCTGATGAAAAGAGGCCTACAAGTTGTGTTATGTTGAAGTTTTTGGATCCAGTGTGAAAATTTATGAAACGTGGTCCACAGTGGTGTTGAGGGTTGGAGCCTTCAGTGAGAGGGTGTTGTACGGTACAACAACCCCCCCATTTTTAACTAGTTTACTTCAAATAATGGGGACCCTTTCTATAAAATTTTAGCTAAGTGCCTTTTAAGATTTTTATTAAGTTAATTACCTCATAATTTTATTGATTTTTCATTTTCTTTAGATTTTTGTTTTGATTGCTTTGTTGAAATCTATTTTTTATAAGCTTCCTGTTGATGCTTGTTTCACCTCATTTGGTCAACCGGTTTGTAAACGGCACTCCTTTGAAGTCTAATCAATTATGTCGCCTGGGTTAAAAATTGTGTAAAATGTACAAAATTCCATTTTTTTTAATTAAATTAATTCAATAATGCATTTAGTTTAAATATTAACCCATAGTTAGTTATTACTAACAATTTTTATTTTTACTTATACAGCCAAATCATAAAGCATTGGGATTTTAGTCATTTATTCCAATTTTCCAATTTTCAAATAAATTACTAATCTCGAAAAAATCCAAAATGTCGAAGTGGCTGTAGTTCAATTTTTATCAAAGTGGCTGTAGTTTAGATAAGAAAAATTCATAACTTAACATCATTAAAATTAAACTAAAAAAAACTAATATTCAATTTGAAATTAATTAAATTAGTTATTATATTAAATATAATTAATTAAATTAAATTAAAATTTTATGTTAAAAACAAATATATATTAAAATAAAAAACAAAAAATTAATCACATTAAAGATTTCTAATTACATCGCATCGGAGTAGTCCATCGGATGCATTTTTCATAAACTCCGATGACTCTCCTTTTAAAAACCCCAATGTGATGAGTTTGTTATATCCCGATGCGATGAGGTTCATTGGTTTTATGCGATGTGGTGAGTTTGTTATATTCCGATGCGATGAGGTTCATTGGTTTTATGCGATGCGATGAGTTATTACAACCCCGATGCAATGAGTATTTTCTACTATTAAAGATAGTGGTAAGTAATATACGTTAGTAGTAGGTAGGTTAGTTTAAGTAGTAGATAACGTTAGTTTTAGTTTAATATTTGTTAATATTAACGTTAGTATTAGGAAGTATTATTTTAAGTTAAGTATAATATTTAGTTTACGTTAGTGGTTAGTTTAATGTTAGTAGTAGGTGTAGTGTTATAGTAAGTTAGCGATATGTTAGTTTTGAGTTAATTTTAAATTAGTGTTCTCATACGTTAGTTTGAGTTAGGTTAGTGTAGTTTTAAATTAGTTTTAAAGTTAGCATTAGTATATATTAGTGTTAGTATTAGGTTAGTTTTAAGTTAATGCAAGTGTTAGTTTAGTTTTAGATTTAAATATTTAAAATAATTAATTTTAAATTAATTAATATTTAAAATATAATTAATTTAATTTAATTAATAATTAATTAGATTAATCTGTTTATAAATAGTTAATTATATTTGTTAGTTAGATTAATATTCATTAATAAATAGGGTATTAAATAATTAATTTAGTTTATAATTAACAATTAAATTAGGATTAATTATTAGATAATTTGAGTTTAATTTAGGATTAGATTTTTAATTAAAAATCTGTTTTTTTAGCCTAGCAACGGAATTTCCAGATTTATATCAAGTTTGACTTATCAACTTTGGAGGTTCATAGATTGAGTTTTACTTAGCCAAATGAGGCCTAGGACGGCTCATTGGAAAGAGAAAATCAAGGAGAACATTTCCGAGAAGTTTTTACTAACAGATTTGGTCATTTATTGGGTCAAAAATTAGGCAGAAGATCAAGCTCTGAATTCCTAAAAACAAAATCAATTTTCTGAGTTTTGTTTTCTTCATTTTCATTTTCCCAGCCTCTTCTAATTGCATATTCATGCATAAATAATATCCTAGGTTAATTAAAATCATTATGAGCATCAATAAGAAGCTCAAATTTCTTTTTTATTTATTTAAATAGAATTTGATTGGATTTGTTTTAATATTAGAAATAATATTTTGATTTTATTGTTGTATCTTAACTCATTTTAATTTCTTTTTTGCAGGAAAAGCAATAGAAGGGATATGGAGAAAAAGATCTCAATCAATGAGAAAGCTCCAGCAATTAAATATTGGAATTTTTGAACAAATAAAATTGGATTGGGCAGATTTTTATTCAACAAACTCTCTTCTCAAAGTACTTTTGGAAATATTATAAATTGCAGATTGCAAAATGTAAAAGAGGCTGCTCTCCTCTGCAATTCTGGACTTCTAAAATAATTTCTGCTATAGGAATTTAGAGTTGTAGAAGGGAGGAGAGAAAATTTCAGATCTGAACATTATTGAGGGCTTTTCTTTATATCTTGAATGATGTATGATGGGCAAAGTTTTCATTTCTGCAGCTCTAGTTTTGAAAACAGAAATTCAAGCAATGTAAAGTACTGTTAGAGACCAAGATCAGAGAAGGGGATTCAATTAACTGGTATTTTTGGCATTTCTATATCAAATACTAGTTTCAATTTTATCATAATAAAATTGTTGTTTCATTTTATTCATGTTTATGCATTTCTGTTGATATGGATAATTTGTCTCAAATTGTTATGTATCTCTGCTCTTATGAATTAAACTATGATTTCTGAGTAACTATTTACTCAGAAATCTGTCTTATAAAACTGATTTATTAAATAATAATGTGTTGTGAATTTCTTCCACATATTATTGTTTAATTATTGGCTTGACTAATTTGACAATCGATATCATTTTTGTGAATTTCTTCCGGAGTGTTGTTGATTTATTATTTCAGTTAAATGTTCTCAAAAGGATGTGTTTTGGTATTCACAAATGCGAGCTAGATTGAATTTCTTTGTTAGCTTGACATTAATTTAAAGCCAGACATATTTAAATTCTCATTATTTAATTATCTTTCTCTTAGTTGGGTTAGATCTATATCTACTTAATTGAGATAGGATTTAGATTAGTTTCTTTTGCTTGCATTATAGAATAAGTTTGCATTTATATTAAGTTCTACATTCTTTTAAGTCCTCTTCTCAAAGAGGCAAAATCTTAGTTGTAGTTTGGTTGAACCTAAATCAACTTAAGGGTCATTCTCTTGCCCGGTCAGCAAGAAGAAGTGATCTGATATCCCTGTCTATTGGTAGTTAAATATACATCGTAAACCAATAGCAATAGGGAAAAGGTAACTAGACCTAGTTAAACCAGTCGGAGCGACTATCATAAACGGAAAAGGAGTTGTATTAAAGTCCGGACCGGGTGGTTATCACCCAATGTTATTGCAGCGATTTTCGAGGCCTCAACATTTTTGCCGCTAGAAGGAGGGCCTGAGACTTGTTTTACTTTGGAGTCTTTGAATTCTAACATTTCATTTTTTACAATGGCTCCTTTAAAACTTCCAATTTGGAGTTGTATACATGGACGTGTATCTTCCAATACTCCACCTGATACTCCACCTGAAGTGGTAAGACTCTTATCTCAGGTAAAATTTAATGGTAAGAAAAATTCTTCTGCTTTTAATCATGTCTTTAAATTTATTCAAAATGTTTCAAATTATGATTTTCAAGAAATTGATGAAGGCATTTTATGCAGAATTTTTACTCTCACATTTGTGGAAAAAACTGAAAACTGGTGTAGAACTCTTCTGGTTGCCTCAATTCACATTTGGGATCAATTTGTTACACTTTTCATTAGTAAATTTGACGTATACAATTATGAACAGGTATGCGATGAAATTTAATATCTGAGAAGATTTGAAAATGAGTCTATTAGAGATTTTAATATTAGATTTCATCTAAATTGTTTAAGATTTAAAGTTGAAGATAAACCTACGGAAGAAAAATCACTATATTGGTTTGAATATATTTGCTCTCTTCCTCCCATTCCCAACCCATATGAAATTAGTTCAAGCTTTGTTCCATCCCCTTCTAACATAAATAAAGATTCCAATATGGATGTGCAAATAAATTATGATGAAGTGGTCTCACAAAGCTTGGAAAATTTTTCTATCCAAATGCAAGAAGACAATAACAACAATTTTGGAGAAAGAGCTGCCTTGAAATCTGAAAATTCCTTTGCATTAAATTCAGAAAATCAGATCGCAAATCAATACGTGAAAGCAGCAATCAAATTGAATAATAAAATGCAAACTGCTGTACAAATTTCTAAATTTTTTCATGATGAACAAAAGCTAAAAACAGAGCAGCAAATAGCCTTCTTCAAGAAAGTATGAGTATACAAAGGAATGATCTAGAATCTGAAATTTATAATGAACTGAGCAGATAAGATTTCTCGAATAGAGAAAATTTTTAATTCATTATTTCTGATTCTCATTTTTCACTTTATCCTGATATTTTTAATGTTGGTAATTTCTCCCCTCTTGGTATTAATGATATTTCAGAAAATAAAGAGGATGATTTAAATGAATTACCAATAATTTTTTATCAAAATAGAGAAAAAATTATTGATAATTCTTTTTCCATTAATGAACATGAATTTTTATTCCTCCTTGTTTTGATATATTGGATGAAATCAAAGGGAGTTTTAGAGAATATTGTGAAGTCATTTATGATAATTATTCTGACATCAATGATGCTGATTTTTGTTCTTCTCAAGAAAATCATCATGATAAAATTCAAATAACATATGTGAATGAGAAACATTTCAATTTAGAAATTATTCCAACCAATCATCATTCTGGAGCAGCAAATTATCTTTATGATTTCACCATTCGGAAAAACATTCAAATTTATGATTCATATCATGATCAAACTCTCATTCCTACTCATAATCATAATTATATTTTTAATTCACAAGTTGGAATTGGCAATTATTCAAATTTCATTATTCTGGCCAATCCTTGCGAAAAAAAATTATTTCAAAACAATCCCAATTGTGATGTAACATTAGTTGTACCAATAGTGATTTCACTTTATTTTTCCTTTCACACTTATTTTGTTCAAATTTAGATTTATTTTCGAATTTTATTTTTCAAATTTTTGGCACTTTACGCTGGCATATTGAGCATTTCAATATTGAACACTCAATTGATGCATTGCCTCAATGGATAAATGAAGAATCAAATTATAATAGTGAACATCAAAAATTATTAAACTTTCAATTTCAATTGATGTTCATTCCTTATCAATTACTTCTTTCTTCTCAAAAGAAGTACCAACTGTTGGAAATATTGTCATTGATGGCAAAGGAGGCAGCGCTCAAGCAAAGGAGGCAGCGCTCAAGCAAAGAGGCAGCAAAGAAGCAAATGAAGGCAGAGGAAACGAATATAATAGAGGCAGAACCGTTATCTCAGCAATAGAGGCAGAGGCAGAGCGACAGGAGCAGCAGAGGCAGAGGCAGAAGCAAAGCCGTTATAAAATTCCAGGAATCGCATTCTCCAACCGGCGCAGCAAAGGCAGAGACAGAGTCAGAGACAGAGGCAGAGAGCTGTTATAAAATTCCGGGAATCGCAGTCTCCAACCGGCATTATACATATAACTTATACAAACATTATTCCGGGAATCCCTTCACTCCAGCGACAAAATATATATATATAAACATATATATCAGTTATATACAAGCGGAGCACATATAACATATACAAACATAATTCCGGGAATCACTTCACTCCAGCGGCAAAATATATATATAAACATATATATATATATATAAACATATATATCAGCTTACATACAGAGGGAGTGCCACAGAAGTTTCATTATTAATCTCAAAATACAAAGAAACGAAAGGTCCAAGGAATATATTATGGAGCGCATAAAACAAAGTTTTATGGATGGACCCCCTCCCCAACTCACTAAATGTAAGAAAACCATGGTGGAAGCGCACTGGTCTGATTTGATTACAATATTTCCATTGAATTAAATCTGAGCACATTGAGCCAGATGTTGAGTGATATCAACTAATCATTGGCTTACTTCAATGAATCAAATCTGAGTACATTATTTACAATAGTTGAGTAATATCAATTCAATCGATTGGCGATTTTCGATTGAATCGAAATCGGAGCACATTGGAGCTGCAATAGTTGAGTGATATAAATTCAATCGATTGGCGATTTCCGATTGAATCGGAATTGGAGCAGGAGCGATCAATCACAATCGGAGGAGAGTCAGTGCATCGGAAAGCGTGACAAGGTGGCCCGAAAGGTTGTTTCCTATGTTAAATGGGTCTATTAATATATCGTCGGAAGTTACATGAGAAAGGGTTCAGATACATTAAAGTGAAAAGAAAGGAATTTAAGTAAAATACTACATTGAAGAGAGGGAGACATTATTAAAGTGCTGTATTATAAACAGACCATGGATATGATACGCGTTGGTTGAAACTGCCCAGCAGTTATATTAAAAGGGTGTTGTTAGATATATAAAACATGGTTGCGGTTATATTAAAATATGCCGCGCGGTCTGTAGACCCACGGGCCTCAACTTAACGGGAGGGCGATTATTAATATACGACTGTGATATATGTCCGTTCCGCTTGCGGAATGTTCCACATCAACAAGACACTCGTGGCATGAAAAGTGTTGGAATCCCTCCAGATTTACAGTCAGTGGATATAAAAGGCACATTTACACATATGCAGCAGTTCCACCACAGCAGAGGACAGAAGAGCAAACAGATCCGAAAGAAGATAAAACACAGTCACAGAAAAGACAAAGACAGCCAAAGAAAAGACAAATGCGTACCAATTCAAAAGACTAAATGAGTTGAGTTGGAGTTCTCATTTAAATTTGAATGTAAATGTTTTATTTAAATTTATATTGTTGTGATGCATTGGCAAGTCTCCGAGAGAAAACAAATTCCCACTGTAATGTTAAAATTGACACCTACAGTTATAATTTCTGAGTAAGTTGATAAAAGGAGTGAGAAGGCAGAAGGCAAAGAGACATGACTTTCCATTTCGAATTCCAAGCAGAATACAAACAGTCATGTGAGGAAATCTATAAATAATATCATCTTGATATGCAGAGAGAGTTTTTTGAGAGCAAGGGAGAGAGCATATATAGAGAGAATGCAGAATATAGAAGGCAGAGAAGATTAAGAGAAGCTACAGAACAGAGCTGATATCTGAGGTAAAGCAACATTCAATGGATAAATTATAGAAGTTGAGCTTTCCTAATATCAAGTCAAGAACATAATGCCGCTGTAGCTGACTGAGGTTGGAGCCTCCCGTAGGTTGGTGCCTGCAGAAAACTGAAGGGAGTTGGTGCTTCCTTGCAAGTTGTAGCTTGCAGAATTGAGGTAGGAGCCTCCTGTAGGTTGGTGCCTGAAGAAAACAGTGGTGAGAGGGAGTTGGAGCTTGCCTTTGCATCACAACAATAATAAGATGTGGTTTTCTCCCTTTATGGGTTTCCACTTATATCTGGTGTCTCTGTGCATGATATTTATGTATTGATCTGATATGTATCATTTGCTTAATACTTGCTGCTCTCAAATTAAGTCTACTGCTCTATTAAACTAATACTTTCAGATTACATTCTAAGATTACTCTCACATCAAATAGAGTTTGAAATGAAGGTGTAAATAAGTTTATTGAAAAGTTTAAAAGATCAGGAATGTATTAAACTGATTCACCCCCCCCCTCTCAGTTTAATCAGAGATTCAACAATTGGTATCAGAGCGGGTTCCTTTGTACAAGTCCAACAACTAAAAGGAGATCCTAGGTTCCCAAGATGGCTAGTAAAGAAGGATGCTCAACCAATAAAGCCCCTTTCTTCACTGGTGAAAATTATGCTTTCTGGAAAATCAGAATGAAGACATACATAATGTCTCTAGGAATAGAAATCTGGGCTGCTGTGGAATTAGGATATGCCCTGAAGTCAACTGATACAGAAAAAGAAGCTAAAGAAAGCTTTGTAGCTAATGCAAAAGCCATGAATGCCATCCTGAATGGATTATGTGAAGCAGAGTTTATTAAAGTAATGCACAAAGACAATGCCAAGAAAATATGGGATACTCTTGAAGGCATACATGAGGGAGACCAGAAAGTAAAAACTGCCAAACTTCAAGTATATAGAGCCCAGTTTGAAAACTTAAAAATGAATGATGATGAAGATGTTGGCAGCTTCTTCTTAAAAGTTGCAGAAATTGTTAACAATATGAAATCTCTTGGAGAAACCATACCAGAAAGTATAGTTGTGCAAAATATTCTAAGATCACTCCCACCCAGATTTAATCCCAAGGTATCTGCAATAGAAGAGACAGCGGATTGGGAGACTTTGACCATGAACCGGATACTTGGAAATCTAACAGCCTATGAAATGAGGCTCCCACAGAAGAAGCCAAGTACAAGGGAAGCAGCATTCAAAACAAAAAAAGGGAAAGAAGAAAAGGAAGAAATATGCTCTTGCTCTGATGAAGAAGAGGCTAAATTTGTCAAGAAATTGGATAGAGGCTCAGGTAGATACAAAGGTAAACTTCCCTTCAAATTATTTAACTATGGAAGAGTTGGAAATTATGCTGCTAAATGTCCTCACAAGAAAGTAAGAAATCAAGCTCAAGAATCAGAGAAAGACACATCAAAGTTCTGGCAGAAAGGAAAGAAATTCAGCAGAAAATCCTTCTATGCTCAGCAAGACAGCAGTGCATCTGAAGACTCAGATGAACCCTCAAGTGAAGAAGGAACCTCGGAATTTTTATTGATGGCCATAGAAGATCTTGAGGGACTCCTACTAGAAGATGAAGAAGAAGAAGGGGAAGTAGACCTTGAGGGGGAGCTAAGAAGTGCTCTGGAGGAGATTGACAGACTCAAACTAAAATGCAGAAAACAAAAAGAGATTATCCTAAAATGTGTGAAAGAAGAACAAAATTCATAAGTCCTCATGCAGCTGAAGGTAAATCTTGAAGAAGCCAAGAAGATAGAAGATATGTTACTTCAGCAAATCAAAGATAAATCTCGAGAACAAGAGAAGCTGGAAGAAGAAATTTTGTGTCTGAGAAAGAAATTAGAAAATGCTCAACATAAAGTTTCTATATACCCTTCTCAAACAACAAGCTCTATTAAGTTGAATGGAATTTTGGTTGCTCAAAGATCCCCTATGATAAAGACTGGAATAGGCTACGAAGGAGAATCAAGTAAAGGAAAAGAAAAGGTTGACAGAGAGATTAATTTTGTAAAGGCAAAGAAGGATGAGGAAGTAGCTCAAATAATTCCTACAAAAGAAGAAATCTGCAATAAGAGAGACAGAGAGCAGAAGAAACCTCTGGTAACAAAGAATATAATGAATACTAAGATGGCAGAAAAAGAATCATATGCCCCTAAGTATATCAAATTTGGAAGTCATCAGAGGAAATTCTTCCCTCCTATGAAGAATGCCACCTGCTATGTCTGCCACAAGCCAGGACACATTGCTGCATATTGTTATGCAAAGAAGAGTAATTCAGACCTGCAAAAGATGCAAACAGTGAAGAGGCTATCACAAACAAACAAATGGAGAAAACAATCTTACATCAGGTATGCAAATAATTTCTATGGTTATTGTTTTTATTGTAAGGAATTTGGCCATAAAATTATTGAATGTAGAAAGTATAGACAAAGACTGATGTTCAATACCTCAAGGAGGTTTATGAGTCAAAGAAATTTTTTTCATGCTCACAATTCTGCAAAAACTATAATCAAATGTTCAAAAGGGGGCCTCCAGTGGATAAAGAAGGTGAATAACTGTGACCTGGCTCTAACTGCTAAGATCTGAAAAGCCAGTGGTACTTGGACAGTGGCTGCTCCAAACACATGACTGGAGACAGAAGCAAGTTTATAAGTCTTGATGAAAAGAAATCTGGCAATGTTATTTTTGGTAATGATAAATCAGGAAAGATCAAGGGAAAAGGCTCAGTCAGCATAGACAATGGCAGAGGAAAAGACCAAGAGGTACTATTTGTGGATGGACTGAAAGAAAATTTACTGAGTGTCAGTCAGATGTGTGACAAAGGCTGTGAAGTTTTTTTTAGAGCACAAGATTGTGTAGTCAGGTCAAGAACAACAGGAAAGACTCTGCTCAAAGGTGTTCGAACAGAGAACAATGTATACATAGTGAAAGAGGAAGATGAAGCCTGCCATCTTAGCAAACTTGAGGAGTCATGGTTGTGGCATAGGAGATTGGGACATCTCAGCTTTGACCATATCATCAAATTGAGCAAGAAGAAAGCTGTCAAAGACATGCCAGAAATAAAAAGGCCTTGAAGTACTATATGCAAATCTTGCCAATTAGGGAAACAGACTCGCACATCCTTTAAATCTAAAGAGGAGTTTTCAACAAGAATACCACTCCAGCTTGTGCACATGGACCTGTGTGGACCTGCTAGAACTAGAACACCAAGTGGAGAATCCTATTTCATGCTGATAATAGATGACTTCTCCAGAATGACATGGGTTGCCTTTCTAAAAAATAAATCAGAATCATTGGAAAAATTTAAGATATTCAGAGCATTAGCAGAAAATCAAACTGGATGCAAGCTGAAATGTATCAGATCAGACAGAGGAGGAGAATTCACAGATTATGACTTTGCAGACCTATGTAATGAACATGGAATAAAACAACAATTTACTATTGTAGGGACACCTCAATAGAATGGAGTAGCAGAGAGACAAAACAGGTCTGTACAACAAATAGCCAGAGCTATGATGCAAGAGAATAATATTGCTCAAACCTTCTGGGCAGAAGCAGTACACACAGCAGTACATATCCTTAATAAAGCTCACTTAAGGCCAAGCAGTGACAAGACTCCATCTGAACTATGGCATGGAAAGCCAGCTTCAATAAAACATTTGAGAGTCTTTGGTAGCAAGTGTTACATAAAGAATAATGATGAAAACCTTGGGAAATTTGATGCAAGAGCAGATGAAGGGATTTTTCTAGGATATGCTTCCAAAATTAAAGGATACAGATGCTACAACAAGACTCTTCGGAAAATAGTTGAAAGTATTGATGTGAGATTTGATGAAGAATTTCCAAACAATACAAGAAATACAAATTGTTGCAATCCATCAGTTAATCATGAAGAAGAAGACCAGAATGATGAAGAAACTAGTAAGACAATAGAAGATGCAGAGCTGAGCTCAAAAACCCCCTCAAGATACACTCAGAAGAATCATCCTGAAGATCAGATCATAGGAGACAAGAAAGCAGGAGTCCAGACAAGAAGGCAGCTAACAGAAAAAACAGAAGAAGTATACATAGCCATGTTATCACAAATAGAGCCAAAGAAATTTGAAGAAGCCAACAAGGACAAGTATTGGGTAAAAGCAATGAATGAAGAATTGGACCAAATTGAGAAGAACAATACCTGGGAACTAGTTCCTAGACCTATTGAGAAAAATATCATTGGTTCAAAATGGGTATTCAAAAACAAAATGAATGAGCAAGGACAAATAATCAGGAATAAAGCAAGGCTGGTCTGCAAAGGATACTCACAAATAGAAGGACTTGATTATGATGAAACATTTGCCCCTGTAGCTAGAATGGAAGTTATCAGAATGTTCCTGGCATTTGCATGCTATCAAGACTTCAAGGTATATCAAATGGATGTAAAGTCTGCTTTTCTTAATGGGGATCTAGAAGAAGAAGTGTACATGGAACAACCGGAAGGCTTCTCATTGACAGACAAAGAAGACTATGTGTGCAGACTGAAGAAGGCCCTATATGGACTGAAACAGGCTCCTCGTGCTTGGTACTCAAGACTGGACAAATATTTGCAAAAACAGGGGTTTAAGAGAGGTGGAGTAGACAACAATCTATACATAAAAGCGCATGAAAATGAACTCCTAATTGTTGTTGTATATGTTGATGACATTATGTTTGGAAGCAACAGAGATGAGCTAGCAAAAGGATTTGCAGAAGAGATGAAAACAGAGTTTGAAATGTCTATGATTGGAGAACTCAGTTTCTACTTGGGACTGCAAATTCAGCAAAAGAACACAGGCACATTCATTTCTCAAGAAAAATATGTAAAAGAAATGCTGAAAAAATTCAAAATGGAGGACTGCAAACCAATGACAACCCCCATGATCACGGGATGCAAGCTGTGTGCTAATGATAGGTCTGCAGATGTAGATCAAAAACTCTACAGATCCATGATAGGAAGCCTGCTGTACTTGACAGCTTCAAGACCAGACATCATGCTAGTAGTAGGACTAGTGGAAAGATATCAAGCAGCACCTAAACAAAACCATCTTCTGGCAGTAAAAAGAATACTCAGATATCTACAAGGAACTGCACAATATGGGCTTTGGTATCCTAAAGGCAAAAGCTTCACCTTGACAGCATACACAGATGCAGATTGGGCCAGTTGTGTGGATGATAGGAAGAGTACAAGTGGAGGTGCATTCTATCTAGGAGAAAGTCTGGTGGCATGGCTAAGCAAGAAACAAACATCCATCTCTCTGTCTACAGCTGAAGCAGAATATATAGCAGCAGCAGCATGTTCCACACAAGTCATGTGGATGAAGCAGACACTTCAAGACATGAAGGTAAGCATTAATGAACCTATCTCAATCAAATGTGATAATACAAGTGCTATAAGTATATCTAAAAATCTTGTGCTTCATTCAAAAACTAAACATATACCAATCAAGTATCATTTTCTTCGAGAACAAGTGGCTCAGAAGATAGTTAAACTGGACTATGTATCAACGAAAGAACAGATAGCATATATATTTACCAAACCACTTGCCAGAGAACCATTAGAATACTTGAGAGACAAACTAGGGGTAGTATCTGTAGATACTATTCTCTAATATGAAGAGAAAGTACAGTCTCAAGGGGAGAACAAAACGAAGATATCATTCCAAGGGGAGAACAACCAGCAAGATAAGCATAAAACAAGTCCACAGGATCAACATTATCAATATTATCAGCATTCAGAAGCAACAAGAACTTTTCAATCGTAAAATGCATCATCTCTGTCTGCAATCTAGCACATATTACAGGCACTACAAATGAAACACATCATAGTCCAATTTCGGCAGAAGAGGACCTAAACATAACTCAGAGAAAGGAAATACAACGACAAGACCCATACAGAGGGATGAGGAGTCATCCTTTGCCATTGATGTCAAAGGGGGAGGAAGAACAAATAGCAAACAGGAAGAGCAAGCAACAAGAGAAAGAGAAAGCAAACAGAGAAAGTGGATTGCCATCAATGCCAAAGGGGGAGACTATTGGAAATATTGTCATTGATGGCAAAGGAGGCAGCACTTAGGCAAAGGCGGCATCACTCAGGGAAAAGAGGCACAGCGAAAGTAATAGAGGTAGCAAGAAGAAAGTAAAAATGTAACAGTCATAGAAGCACAGTGAAGAACCATTATTGGAAGATAGAGACAGAGGCAGAGTGACAGAAGCAAAGACAGAGGCAGAGAGCAGTTACAAAATTCTGGGAATCGCACTCTCCAACCAGCGGAGTAGAGGCAGAGACAGAGGCAGAGAACAGTTACAAAATTCCGAGAATCGCTTCACTCCAGCGGCATACAATACAGAACCATATTCCGGGAATCGCACACTCCACCGGCGTTATACAACACGAATCTTATTCCGGGAATCGCAGACTCCAGCTGGGCGTTACACATATGATACAGAACCATTTTCCGGGAATCGCACTCTCCAACCGACGTTATACATATAATATAACACAAACTTATTCCAGGAATCACTTCACTCCAGCGGCTCAATACAATGCATATAATGAGAGACAAATTTAGGGAATCGCACTCTCCAACCGACGTTATACATATAATATAACACAAACTTATTCCAGGAATCACTTCACTCCAGCGGCAAAAATATATATAAACATATATGTGCAGTGCATCACATAAACAAAGGTCCAAGGCATTTATATTATGGAGTGCATAAAACAAAGTTTGATAAGGTGGGACCCCTCCCCAATCGCAATCGGAGATCGCAAGGGCAGCGGAACATCGCAACAGAAAGTTGCGATTGCGATTGAAATGGCGGACCTGATCGTGTTATAAGCAGGAGTTGATAGATGCTAATCGCATCCGAGTTCCCAATCGCATGTCTTTTGTAAAACGCTGCGATTGAAATGGTAGACCCGATCGTGTTATAAGCAGGAGTTGATAGATGCTAATCGCATCCGAGTTCCCAATCACATGTCTTTTGTAAAACGCTGCGATTGAAATGGCGGACCCGATCCTGTTATAAGCAGGGGTTAATACATATTTGAGTTACGGTCAAATCGCATCGGCACTGGTCAATCGGAACATATGTTAAAGACTTGTGATTGCGATTGGAAGACCGGACCTGATGGGTCTATAAACCATGTTTAACAAAGTGTTTGAAGTCCAGTTCCAATCGCATCAGAAAGAAACAAACCATCGCAACATATATTAAATAACTTGCGATTGCGATTAAGAGTTCAGACCCGATGGACTTATAAATTATGATTAACAAATATTTCAACTCCAGGTTCTAATCGCATCGGCAATGGTCAATCGCATCGGAGAATATAAGAGTTGCGATTGTGATTGGAAATCCGGACCCGATTGGTATATAAACTACGACTCATATACAACTTGAGTTCCAGGTCTAATCGTATTGGCAACCAATCCTTATGGACGTCGGGTTATTTGCAAATAAATTGTATATATTATATATGTTGAATAACGTTTGAATATGATCCGGGGGCATAACACATATGATATATAATGGTTATTGAGTTATATATATAACACGGTTGCGATAAGCCGCGTGGTCTCTAGACCCACGGACCTTAGCTTTACGGGAGGGCGATTATTAACGCTTGTGATATATGTATGTTTCGGCCTGCGGAACCTGCCACATCAACAAGACACTAATGGCATAAAAGGGATTGGAATTCCTCCAGATTTACAGTCAGCGGATATAAAAGGCACATTTACACATATGCAGCAGTTACACCACAGCAGAGGACAGAAGAGAAAATAGATCCGAAATAAGATAAAACATAGTCACAGAAAAGACAAAGACAGCCAAAGAAAAGACAAATGCGTACCAATTCAAAAGACTAAATGAGTTGAGCTGGAGTTCTCATTTAAATTTGAATGTAAATGTTTAATTTAAATTTTTATTGTTTGTGATGCATTGGCAAGTCTCCGAGAGAAAACAAACTCCCACTGTAATGTTAAAATTGACACCTACAGTTATAATTTCTGAGTAAGCTGATAAAAGGAGTGAGAACGTAGAAGGCAAAGAGACATGACTTTCCATTTCGAATTCCAAGCAGAATACAAACAGTCATGTGAGGAAATCTATAAATAATATCATCTTGATATGCAGAGAGAGGTTTTTTTTTTAAATGAAGAGAGAGTAAATCGAGAGAAGGCAGAATATAGAAGAGTAAGACAGAGAAGATTAAGAAAAGCAGAATAGAAGGAGAAGCTACAGAACAGGGCTGATATCTGAGGTAAATCAGCAAACTTTCAGTTTGATAAATTGAGGAAGTTGGAGCTTCCCTATCAAGTTGCAGCTTGATAGTCGTCAGTTGTAGCTGACTGAGGTTGGAGCCTCCTGTAGGTTGGTGCCTGCAGAAAACTGAAGGGAGTTGGTGCTTCCTTGCAAGTTGTAGCTTGCAGAATTGAGGTAGGAGCCTCCTGTAGGTTGGTGCCTGCAGAAACACAGTGGTGAGAGGGAGTTGGAGCTTGCCTTTGCATCACAACAATAATAAGATGTGGTTTTCTCCCTTTATGGGTTTCCACTTATATCTGGTGTCTTTGTGCATGATATTTATAAAAACAAGGGCCCCAACAGCTCTCAAACTGTAGATGACATCCTAAGTCATCAAATATCTCCCATTGATAAATCAGGTTTTGGTTATGGAGGTGAACCCTCAAACAGAAATGATCCAAGCCCTAATACGTCAAACAAAGAGGATGTGAAGAAGCTTGGGAGAAATATTGATGCCCCAAGTTCCAAAAAAAAGCAAGGAAAAGAGTCAAGATGACATTGGAATAAACCCTAGTCTAATAAGATATGAAAATAATGTCAATAATGCAAAATTTAATAAATTTTATCAAATGATTTTAAGGAAAAATTACCTTAGAAATACATCAAGGCAATCTCCATCCTCCAGGTACCAAATTATACTTGTTGGTTATTGTTATTCTTGTAAAAATTTTGGGCATATTGCAAAGGATTGTAGGGCATACCACAAGGAAAAATATAATAGTCCCCATTAGTATCCTAGAAGCTGTTAGTCATCAGTATTTTTCACTTGTTTTGATGACTATATGCCTTGTCCAGGTTTTCTAGAAACCAATTTCAAACAGTCAATTTTTCCTCTAGAAAACCCATCAGAGAAAATTTTTATCTTTCCCCCCCCCCTCTCTCTTGCATACTGTGATTGAATTGGTCATCCAGCATAAAATCCTATCCTAGATCAGTAAGCCTTACCCTATCCACAACTGTCACAAACCTCTTATCTCTGATATCCAAAATCCTCCTATTTCACAAAACAGTTTGTCCAAAAATAAGTCAAGTTGTTCTTGTTACCTTCTCACTGACTAAAGTTACTATTTGATGACCTGAGTATGTCTAGGAAACCCTTTTAAAAGTTTATAACAAAGTGTCCAGGTTAGGTGATGGTGCTTAGGATGAGTATCTTAGAAGACCTGTGTCTTGTTAAGAACTATCTTTTTACTATTAGTCAAAGTATCATGTCCTTCTATCTGGCAAAACAAATCCTTTTGTTATCCCTAGGTCATGCACCATCAAGTTGTCATATGTCTTATTTCATCAAAGCTCAAAAAGACAATTCAAGAAGAAACAGGGTAAAAATGGTCCCATGACCAAAGATAAAGTGACCAAGTGATTTTCAAAGTTTATCCTCATTATACCACAGACAAGTTTGCCAAAAATCAAGCCATATTTCCTTTCTCACACTTACTGAGCAACAATGCCACCCTCATGAAAATCATCATGAAGTATTTCACTTGTGAAGGTAGATTTTCCCGAGTATATTCCTATCACATCAGACTCCTTATGCATTTCACACAAGCTAAGTTGCTAAACCTATCCTTTTTCCTGTGCAAAAGTATAAATAAGATGTCTTCCTTTGTTAAAAAGAAGCCTCCAACTCAGCAGAAAGCAATTTTATTCCATCACTCTCTCATTAAGATCTTCATCATTCACCAGCTGGACCAAAAGGGAATTTCTTGGGAAACCTTTATCTCTCACAATGATTGCACCTCTGCATCTTCCATGCTATCACAAATTATGCCATCTTCATCTTGAAATCCTCCTCATACTCATTTCTCGCCCTCCACACATTATGTCTTACCTTCCTCTCATGAGTCTTCTCCCTAAGAAGAAGCATCTTCCATAGATAAAAGTGAACAAGAATAAAGCAGTAAAAGTAAATATGGAAGTAATGATAACAAAGAACAAGCCAATGAAGAAGCAGAGAAAGATAGTGAAAGAATTAGCCCACAGAGAGATAGTGAAGACAGTAAAGGAGGCAGCTATTAGCAAAACAGTGATAGTAAAAGAGGCACCCATCAAGAAGAAAATAAAAACAGTAATGAAGAAGGCAGCTATCAGCAAAACAGTAATAGTGAGAGAGGTAGTCCACCAGGGGAGGACAAAGACAGTGATAGAGAAAGAGACAGTCCACAATAAACTCAAAAAGTGATGAAGGCATTCCACAAGGGGAAAGTGAAAACAGTGATAATGAAAGAGACATTCCACAAGAAAATGAAAACGGTGATCATGATGAAAGCAGCCCACAGGAAGAAACTGAAAACAGTGATAGTGAAAAAGATAGCAAATTTGGTAATGAAGGAGGCAGCAATATAAAGTATCAAACTAAACATGTACTAGTGTTGACCCCTCCTCTCATTTCTCATCAACACAGTCAGGAGCATGTGCTTACTACCTCTCCAATGCAAGGGGCCATGCTTCCTTCATCAAAAGTGGAAAAGGCTAAAAACACCAAAACAGCAAAGAAGAAAACCACTCTGACAGTGACTAGCAATATCACTAGGGCACTAGGGAGTAGAGGCAAATTGCCAAAGCAGGGCAATGTAGAATTGCCCAATAAAACCAGAGGAAAGAAAATCATTAAAGGCAAGGGCAAAGAAAATATTGAACAACAAGAGAGTATCCATGAGCAGAAGCATGAATTTGACATAATACAATTAGACAGTGATGTTGAAGCTGATGAGGCCATCATTCTTAGATCTCTTTTGCAAAATTGGGAGGCTTGGGTTAAAGACTTGGAAAATGACCTAGAAAGGTCAAAAGACCTTATCCACTTTTTGCAAATGCAAAACATACAAATGAGTGGACAGATGGCTATTTATGAAACCTGGGAAATCAGATATAAAAGAGAAGCGCAAAAGTCACCAACAAAACTTGAAGAATACATGGGTGAGTATGTAGATAATGATGAAGACAAAGAACCAGCAAGAAAGAGGCCTAGGACCATTGGTCTTAGAAAAGCATTGGAAAAGAAAAAAGAAGACGAATCAGCCCGTGCACAGCAATACCCTCTTACGGAGCTACTTGCTCTAGAAATTGAGAATGATAAAGGGTCTTGGCTTGAGAGGGAAAATCAGCATTTGGAAACCAAATTGGAGAAAGCTAACAAGGATTTGGGCCTACAAAGGAGAATGACCGAGCATTACAAGAAATTGAATCAGTTTGCCCAAAGGAAACTCAAAGCTGCCCAAAGGAGGCGCCCAGTGGAAAAACATGAAAAAGGCCAATCCCAGATTGGAATTCTTGCTCAAGCTTCATTACATGTTTCTAAAAACCCTTAAGGGGTTTACTCACCAAAATTGGGCAATTTTGGACACATTCTTGTTTTTTGTGAATTTTAGACCTAAAAGCATAAAATCATGGGTGCCTTAAATTTTTCTCGGAGCATCCTCAACTGAATAAAATTATATTTTTGGATTCATTGACATCAAAGGAACATGCTCAGATATTTTCAGATCAAATGAAGTTGTTTTGGTCCCTCAAAAAGGCCAAAAACAACCATTTTTTAACCTTTTTTCCCCTAATATCAGCAGGTGCTACACTCCTAGGTTTTTTCACTTTTTCTACTTTTTGACTGACTTCCAAGAATCATATTGAAAAAACTAAAGTATTTTTGGAAAATATACATCCGTAGCTTTCCAACTAGCCATCACGAGACTCATTTTGACATCGGGAAGTCCACCAAAACTGCACTGCAAAACAGACTTTTTTATGGTGTTACGCGCCTGTAGATTTTGCTGAAAAGCAGTTTTCTAAGTGATGACTGGGCCAAATGTGCGTTAAGCAAGTTTATCTTATGTGTCAGGCCTTAAAAGTGATTCTTTTTTGTTATTTTTGTCCAAAAAGATATTTTTTAAGGATATTTTGTGCCTTGGACCTTGTTAGGCCTCAAGGACAGTTTTAGATATTTATTTTTGGCCAATGGACTTCTAGTTGTTCTATGTGGGTTTCCTCCTCTTTGTCTTATATAAACCAAGAGGATTCATTGTAACAAGCAGGAAGAACTTGATATATTGAGAGCAATACATAGCATTATGAGCTTGGAAGAAATACTTGTTTTATGAAGTGGATGATGTCTCGCTTGGCTTGATGGTGGAGGAGCATTGTGTGCAGGATTCCATGGCTTGGTGAATGGTGATGTTTCTCTGATTTGTTTATGTTTTCCCATTTTCATTGATGTTCCATACTTCTTATTTCCTATAAATCATAAAATTATATGTTGAGACATGCTCATGGAAGCACTTTCCTCCTCTTGATCATTTCTAAAGGATTCTTAACTGCCCCTTAGGTACATCAAGAAATTGTTATTTGTTTCATTTATGGTTAGTATGTTAGCTATCTAGTATGATTTACGGTATGCCCTACTTACTTATAGTTTCTCAAAAATCCATTTCTGAAATATTTCTATGAATTACTGATTGTCTTAGTTAAGTCAAAGAGGCCTCGTTCGATCTTGCCCTTTGTCCATGCTTGAAAACTTGTTTTAGAGTTCCCAATAGCTCAAGATATGTTGTTTAGGATTTCCTTCTTCATACATTGAGTTGTTTGTTTATCCTATTTTTTTTCCCAACAACTGAAGGTGATTTTCTAGGGTTAGGAGTTTGTATGCTTCTATGTATCGTCGGATTGTTTATCTTTCATATGTATCAGTTTGAGTTTTATTCATAGAGATTTATGGTTTGCCCTACCTCATGAATATCTGATTTAAAACTGTATATGCTTAAGATCTCTTTTTCTTTCACAAACTTAATGTTCATTTCACTTCACTTTCACCCAAATAATCCATTTACCTTGACTAAATCGGCCCTGCAGTACACCTTGTCCATCATTTATACATCCTTGACTTTATCTGACCCCATAGCCCTGTTGATTTGATGAAATCTCTTTCTATTTGTCCTTTTTTATCAGTTTACCTCAAAAAATCGAAAACAAACCAAAATATACTTAACAGCTAGCCTAAAATCAAGCATACTAAGTGAACAAGTTCACATCTTTCGCATAATAGAGAGAGCCCTCTCTGAGTCCAGGAAGGCTAGGTCCTAGGACTCCAAAGATTGGTCTGATGTTATCCTGTCATTTGGTTTACCAATCCGCCAAATTACGGGACTCCAACATAGTGGCAATCACGGTGGGACCTTTCTGAGTTCATGACAATTTGAATATATTTCAAGACTCACAGAAAACTCCTGTCGAACTGAGCATGCTATCCTATTGATCCATCCCACTACTCTCTAGCATAATGGCGATCATGATGGGACACACTGAGTACATAACAGCCTAGCAAACTCTTGTAGACTCATTAGTCCTTCAAAATTAAAATCAGATAAGCAGCCTATAAATCCATTTAGAGTAAACTCTCTTTGTTTCACCACCTTAGCTAAGTGATGAGCCAGGTATAGGACACTTTTACAAACTAGGCTACATATAAAAACTTTGTAAAAAACCTCACAAAAACATCCTTAGATTGGTTTTTTGTCAGTATTGGTGATGGACCATACACATATACCCTCAAAACAACTAAAAACATCCACCTGGAAACTCCACTAGCCTCCAATAGGCCTATTACTCCACTAGTCCTTATAAAATCTCCTGAATGCATTGAGCAATCCCAATCATGCTGATGGTGGACAGCAAAGTTCAAATATTCCACCTGGCGACTCCACAACCCTCAATAGACCAGAAGACTCCACTGGTAGAGAACTCTAAACTGGTTGAAAGGACACAGTGACTCTTTCTGGTAAACAAAGATGGATCCAAGTGTGAACAGAGAGGCAAAGTCGGAAATATTGATAGATACATTCAGAAAATTGATGCATCTACTTGACAAGAAAAGAGAAAGACATAAAGTTAAGGTTAATGTTTCTAATTCAAACCAACCTACACTTTTTCCTCGGGAAGAACATACTCAACCATTACAAGACAAGGGTAACAAACAAAATGTGCCTAATGAGTAAGTTGCAAATAAAAACATAGAGGAGTTCTCTAAAGAATCAATCAGCCATCTTGAAATCACAGAATCTAAAATAGAGAAAGAGTCAAAACCTTTAACATCTATACCCTTATGCTTTAATTCATTCCAGATCTTGAAAGGAAATTTGCATCCTGAAGATCTCTTAGCAATTATTCAGGAAACCCGTGGTCAAGTAAACTCTCACATAAATCAAGAAAAGTTGGTTGAAGACGAAATCAATTATGAAATGGAAGAAAAAACAAAACCTTTAGGATCTCTACCTTTGTGCTTTGTTTAATTTCAGATTATACAAGCAAATTGGCCTCCTGAGAATCTATCAGAGGCAACTCATGAATCCCATGCTTATTGTCCCGAACATCAAGAAGAGTTGGTTGAGGATGAAATCAAATCTGAAATGGAAGAAAAATCAAAACCTTTAGGATCTCTAACTTTGTGCTTTGATTCTTTTCAAATTATACAAGAAAATTGGCCTCCTGAGAATCTATTAGCGGCAACTTATGAATCCCATGCTAATTATCCCGAACATCAAGAAGAGTTGGTTGAGGATGAAACCAATCAAGAAATGAAAGAGAACCCATAGGATCTCTCTAAAGGCACAAGTGATGATTCATCATCTCTCTTAGGTAAGGCCCAAAAAGAAATTCATCCTCTAAATCAGCTTTCCCAAGAGAAAGAGGATTATGGTAGTTATATCCAAAGAAAGATAAAAATTCCTCCCTTTTTAACTGAAGAGGAGATAGATCAACTCATAAACATACAGTCAACCTCTATTTATTTTTCTCCTGATCTTAACTATCACATAGCAAAAAATGGATTTATAGATCAATTAAAAAAAAAAAAAAATCTGATAGTCTAATATGCATGGCTGGTGACATTACTTATATTGATGATTCTCCAACGTCCGATCAATATGTTGATGATTATGATCTCCAAACAGAAACTAACCTTGCAGAGCAATCAACGATTGATTTGTGGGACGAATTTCACTATCATCAGGTTGAAAAAAGTAAGAAGCCAATACAGGTCACCTATGACACTGATGAGGAAAGCCTTGAGAGTTTACAAGTAAGTGAGGAGTCTCTGACTCTTTGCTCTACTTCACTTCAATCCATCAGAAATAACTTTCACATCATTGGTAATCAACAATCTTTTAGTTTTGATGTTGAGGTTGAGGAAGATGATAAACTTCTTGAGCAAGTTGTCAATGAGGAGCCCTTTCCTGAAATGGTTGAAGAAATCATTTGGGACATGGGATCCTTCTTAACTCCAGATTTTCAGCCACCAAGTTCCTTTGGATTAAAAATTGCAGATGAAGGCATGGAAATTGATGATCACAAGAAAGTTGTTGCACCTCTTTCTCAAGAAGACTTGTTGCCAAAAAGTGTTTCCACTCGTCAATATGATGGCCTTCACACAGATTTCAGCCTGCTCTATCAAAACACATCAGTTTGGCAAGAGGACTACACTACAATATATGATGAGTCTGATAGTTCAATTGATCATGAAGAAGAGGATAAGTCTCTTCCCCAAAAGAGCCTCAATCATAGCCAAGTGGAAGAAAGAGTAGTCCTAAATGAAGCTTATATATCAAATCCTCTAGATCAGGTATTATTCCAAGATCCATTTGTTGTTTTCCTTGAGAAATTTGAAGGAGAAGAGTGTTCTTCCCAGAATAGTTTGTTGCAAAGTGTGAGAAAAATTTTAGGCACTACTGTTCGAAAACAAGTAAGGTGGAAGTGGCCTTTTTATTTATTCAACACTCTCAAAAAGCTAAAACAAAATCCCTCATGGAATCATCTGCTTGATTGGCTTTGTTGGAAAATATATTTCACTAAATAAATATCTATCATGTATAGGTTAGATTAGGATAGATAAGCATGCTAAATAAGCTCAACCCCATGAGCATCTTTCTTTCAGATTGTTTTGAGAAAAATGAAAACACAAAAATAGGAAACGTAGAAAAGGAGGGCAGATTCTAGAGAAACGGTACAACCCCATACCCAAAAAATAGTCATGCTGAAAGTGCGCAAGTCTAAATGCCACTGCTAGTGCTCAAAATATGTCTTGTTCAGTTATATAGCCTAATCATAACTGAGCATGTTTTAAATTGATTGCTAACAAGTTTGTGAAAAAGAATGATAGTCAAAATATGAAAGCTTGACTTATCAAAGAAAGTATATTAGGAAAAAAAGATGCTAGTTCCACACGCTCAAAACAGAACCAAAGAGAAAAATAGGGATGAAAAGCAAACTATGTATCCTAGCCTTGATTTTTCTAAATCTCATTTTGTATGAAAATAACATTTGTGTGCAGCTTGTCTTTATGCCACAAACCCATGACAAATCAAACTGTCCAATCCTGATTTGATCATTTTTCGATTTCATGTTTTGGTCTAGCGAATGAAATCATCTCAAACAGCTTAATCTTGACAGTTGATCTAGTATAGGTAAAGAAATAAAGGAGTTCATCAGTTTAATCTGAACTCTTGGAATATATAAGTCTAGAAGTAGATATTGTTTTCTCTTTCAAAAATATCATGTCAAGGGTTTGCCAGTCCAAGTGCACCCAAAGAAGAAAAAATGTTAGGAAAAGTAGTTGGGTAATTAAAGATAAGGTTTATGCTAATCATGCTTTCAGTTTTTCAAAAGCACCATTCAGGAAAAACATCAAGAAAAAGAGAAATCTCTGCCAATGGATGAGGCACTGGTCTTCACAAGCCAGAGATCTACAATTATGGACACCTCCCGAAAAGGAGCTTCCCTCCCCAAATGGAGCCACTATTAGTCATCAGTATTTTTCACTTGTTTTGATGACTATATGCCTTGTCCGGGTTTTCTAGGAACCAATTTCAAATAGTCAATTTGTCATCTAGAAAACCCATCAGAGAAAATTTTTATCTTCCCCCCCCCCTTCTCTCTTGCATATTGTTATTGAAGTGGTCATCCAGCTTAAAATCCTATCCTAGATCAGTAGGCCTTACCCTATCCACAACTGTCACAAACCTCTTATCTCTGATATCAAAAATCCTCTTATTTCACAAAATAGTTTGTCCAAACATAAGTCAAGTTGTCCTTGTTACCTTCTCACTGACTGAAGTTACTGTTTGATAACCTAATTATGTCTAGGAAACCCTTTTAAAAGGTCATAACAAAGTGTCCAGGTTAGGTGATGGTGCTTAGGATGAGTATCTTAGAAGACCTGTGTCTTGTTAAGAACTTTGTTTTTACTATCAGTCAAAGTATCTTGTCCTTCTATCTGGAAAAACAAAGCCTTTTGTTATCCCTAGGTCATGCATCCATCAAGTTGTCATATGTCTTGTTTCAGCAAAGCTCAAAAAGTCAATTCAAGAAGAAACAGGGTAAAAATGGTCCCATGACCAAAGAGAAAGTGATCAAGTGATTTTTAAAGTTTATCCTCATTATATCACAGACAAGTTTGCCAAAAATCAAGCCATATTTCCTTTCTCACACTTACTGAGCAACAATGCCACCCTCATGAAAGTCATCATGAAGTATTTCACTTGTGAAGGTAGATTTTCCTGAGTATATTCCTATCACATCAGACTCCTTATGCATTTCACACAAGCTAAGTTGCTAAACCTACCCTTTTTCCTGTGCAAAAGTATAGATAAGATTTCTTCCTTTGTTAAAAAGAAGCCTCCAGCTCAGCAAAAAGAAAATTTATTCCATCACTCTCTCATTAAGATCTTCATCATTCACCAGCTGGACCAAAAGGGAATTTCTTGGGAAACCTTTATCTCTCACAATTATTTCACCTCTACAACTTCCATGCTATCACAAATTATGCCATTTTCATCTCGAAATCCTCCTCATACTCATTTCTCTCCCTCCACGCATTATGTCTCACCTTCCTCTCATGATTCTTCTCCCCAAGAAAAAGCATCTTCCATAGATAAAAGTGAACAAGAATAAAGCAGTAAAATTAAATATGGAAGTAATGATAACAGAGAACAAGCCAATGAAGAAGCAGAGAAAGACAGTGAAAGAATCAGCCCATAGAGAGACAGTGAAGACAATAAAGAAGGAGGCAGCTATCAGCAAAACAATGATAGTAAAAGAGGCACCCATCAAGGAGAAAATAAAAATAGTAATGAAGAAGGCAGCTATCAGCAAAACAGTAATAGTGAGACAGGTAGTCCACCAGGGGAGGACAAAAATAGTGATAGAGAAAGAGACAGTCCACAAGAAACTCAAAACAGTGATGAAGGCAGTCCACAAGGGGAAAGTGAAAACAGTGATAATGAAAGAGACAGTCCACAAGAAAATGAAAACGGTGATCATGATGAAAGCAGCCCACAAGAAGAAACTAAAAACAGTGACAGTGAAAAAGGCAGCAAATTTGGTAATGAAGGAGGCAGCAATATAAAGGATCAAACTAAACAGGTACTAGTGTTGACCCCTCCTCTCATTTCTCATCAACACAGTCAGGAGCATGTGCTTACTACCTCTCCAAGGCAAGGGACCATGCTTCCTTCATCAAAAGTGGCAAAGGCTAAAAACACCAAAACAGCAAAGAAGAAAACAACTCGGACAGTGACTAGTAATATCACTAGGGCACTAAGGAGTAGAGGCAAATTTCCAAAGCAGAGCAATGTAGAATTTCCCAAGAAAACCAGAGGAAAGAAAATCATTAAAGGCAAGGGCAAAGAAAAGATTGAACAGCAAGAGAGAAGCCATGAGAAAAAGAAGGAATTTGACATAATACAATTAGACAGTGATGTTGAAGCTGATGAGGCCAGAATTCTTAGATCTCTTTTGCAAAATCGGGAGGCTCAAATTAAAGACTTGGAAAATGACCTAGAAAGGTCAAAAGACCTTATCCACTTTGTGCAAATGCAAAACAGACAGATGAGTGGAAAGATGGCTATTTATGAAGCCTGGGCAATCAGATATAAAAGAGAAGCACAAAATTCACAAGCAAAACTTGAAGAATACATGGGTGAGTATGCGGATAATGATGAAGACAAAGAACCAGCAAGAAAGAGGCCTAGGACCATTGGTCTTAGAAAAGCATTGGAAAAGCAAAAATAAGAGGAATCGGCCCGTGCACAGCAATACCCTCTTACGGAGCTACTTGCTCTAGAAATTGAGAATGATAAAGAGTCTTGGCTTGAGAGGGAAAATCAGCATTTGGAAACCAAATTGGAGAAAGCTAACAAGGATTTGGGCCTACAAAGGAGAATGACCGAGCACTACAAGAAATTGAATCAGTTTGCTCGAAGGAAACTCAAAGCTGCCCAAAGGAGGCGCTCGGCGGAAAAACATGGAAAAGGCCAATCTCGGCTTGGAATTATTACTCGAGCTTCTTTACATGTTTCTAAAAACCCTTAAGGGGTTTACTCACCAAAATTGGGCAATTTTGGACACATTCTTGTTTTTTGTGAATTTTAGGCCTAAAAGCATAAAATCATGGGTGCCTTAACTTTTTCTAGGAGCATCCTCAGCTGAAGAAAATTATATTTTTGGATTCCTTGACATCAAAGGAACATGATCAAAAATTTTCAAATCAAATGAATCTGTTTTGGTCCCTAAAAAAGGCCAAAAACAACCATTTTTTTTACCTTTCTGCCCCTAATATCAACAAGTGTTACGCTCTTGTGTTTTTTCACTGTTTCTACTTTTTTACTGACTTCCAGGCATCAGATTGGAAAAAATCAAGTATTTTTGTAAAATGGACATCCGTAGCTTTCCAACGAGCCATCACGGGACTCATTTCAACATCAGGAAGTCCACCAAAACTGCACTGCAAAACAGACTTTTTCTAGTGCTACGCTCCTGTAGATTTTGCTAAAAAGCAGTTTTCTGAGTGATGATTGAGCCAAATGTGCGTTAAGAAAGTTTATCTTATGTGTCAGGCCTTAAAAGTGATTTTTTTTTCTATTTTGTTCTGAAAATATATTTTTGAAGGATATTTTGTGCCTTGGACCTTGTTAGGCCTCAAGGACAGTTTTAGATATTTATTTTTGGCCAATGGCCTTCTAGTTTCTCTAGGTGGGTTTCCTCCTCTTTGGCTTATATAAACCAAAAGGATTCATTGTAACAAGGAGGAATAACTTGATATATTGAGATAAATACATAGCATTATGAGCTTGGAAGAATTACTTGTTTTATGAAGTGGATGATGTCTTGCTTGTCTTGATGGTGGAGGAGCATTGTGTGCAGGATTCCATGGCTTGGTGAATGGTGATGTTTCTCTCATTTGTTTATGTTTTCCCGTTTTAATTGATGTTCCATACTTATTATTTGTTGTAGATCAGAAAATTATATGTTGATACATGCTCATGGAAGCACCTCAAGCATCCTGCATATCACAACTTTGATGTTTTCCTCCTCTTGATCATTTCTAAAGGATTCTTAACTGCCCCTTAGGTCCATCAAGAAATTGTTATTTTTTTCATTTATGGTCAGTATATTAGCTCTCTAGTATGATTTATGGTATGCCTTGCTTACTTATAGTTTCTCAAAAATCCATTTCTGAAATATTTCTATGAAATATTGATTGTCTTAGTTAAGTCAAAGAGGTCTCGTTCGATCTTGCACTTTGTCCATGCTTGCAAACTTGTTTCAGAGTTCCTGATAGCTCAAGATATGTTGTTTAGGAGTTCCCTCTTCATACATTGAGCTCTTTTTTTATCTTATTTGTTTTCCTAACAACTGAAGGTGATTTTCCAGGGTTAGGAGTTCTTATGCCTCTATGTATCGTCAAATTGTTTACTTTCATATGTATCAGTTTGAGTTTTATTCATAGATATTTATGGTTTGCCCTACCTCGTGAATATCTGCTTTAAAACTATATATGTTTAAGATCTCTTTGTCTTTCACAAACTTAATGTTCATTTCACTTCACTTTCACCCAAATAATCCATTTACCTTGACTAAATTGGCCCTGCAGTACACCTTATCCATCATTTAGACAGCCTTAACTTTATCTGACCCCATAGCCCTGTTGATTTGATGAACTCTCTTTCTATTTGTCCTTTTTTATCATTTTACCTCAAAAACCCAAAACATACCAAAATATAAGTGACAGCTAGCCTAAAATAAAACATACTAAGCGAACAAGTTCACATCTTTCGCATAATAGAGAGAGCCCTGTCTGAGTCCAGGAAGGCTAGGTCCTAGGACTCCAAATATTGGTCCGATGTTACCCTGTCATTTGGTTTACCAATCTGCCAAATTACGGGACTCCAACAGAAGCATCTTTACAAGAATAATTCATGCTTTTTCATTAATGAACAAGATGGTTTTCTTCAAATGCCATAACATTGGACATATGGCTCGTGATTGTAACTTGACTTAGGTCCCTAAACAAGCTAAAAATATGACTACCAAGCAAGAAAATAAAGTTACACAAGTATGGAGAAGGAAGAAAATTGGATCATAAATCCTCTTTAACACTGAAGGCATCAACTCATGTTGTTCATCCAATGAGTACATCTCTGGTAGATATGATATTCCAAATTTTGATGATGAGATTCTGCCAAAAAGGAGACCATGTATATTATTTGGGGGATCTTGTGACATTTGATTATTTTTGAAAGATGAAATCCTTGATAAGTAACATATGGACAGGCATATATCTTTTAATGGCTATGATGAATCATCTCTCAGTTGAATAAAGACATCATCTACTTCATTTCTTTCCATGAAAGCATGAAAATACTTAGGGGGATCAAGTCCATTAAAAATAAGCATCATATTTTTTCCCCTCTACACATCTAATGAACCATTGTTGAAGATGCCTTTCACTTGATCACAAATTAGTAATCATTCTTGGGTTCCATAAGCAAAAAGGAGAGAAAGAGGAGTTTATGCAGGCAGGGGGGGCTAGTTCCTCACATGAGGAAATGCAAACTAAGACATATCTCTTGTACCACATTTCCAAAATAAGGAAATCATGATGACAAGGGGAGCACTCGATGGGAAAAGGAATTCTCATGAAACCCTATTTTCCATTGATGTCAAAGGGGGAGAGAATATTGAAAGGATGAGAACAGTTCCATCAATGAAAAAGGGGGAGATTGTTGATCAAAGTTTTAATTGATGTCAATACATTGGAACATTGTTAAAGACAACAAAACCCTAGCTTGCTAATAATCCTAAAGTGAAAACCTTAAGAAAATAGAAACCCTAGCTCTTGCATTATTATCATCTTTATGAAGCCCTAACCTATACTGTGAAACCCTAACCCTAGTCTATGAAGGAACCCTTGCCTTAGCCCTTATAGATTTCTATACCCTATTTCCTAATAACATGAAACACTAACCTAGAATATGGAAAATCCTAATGTTGGATCTTGATTTCCACATATTTCCCTAACCTTTGTGATGGATGAATAACCTACTTGTGATATTTCCATAGCCTCATTAAGGGTTATCTTTATGCCTTAGTCCTTGGAAACCCTAGTTCTTTATGAATCCCTAACATTAACTAAACCCTAGCCTTTCTAAATAACCATGCAACCTTTGTCCTCATCCTAAAATACCTAAATATCCTCTTCCTTAAAAAACCCTATATTTACTCATTACAAATTAACCTTATGTTCAAATCCTTAATTTGCTTAATAAACCCTAATCTAAAAATCCTAAATCATTACCCATGTTGACCTAACATTGGAACCTTATTCCTATTAATAAGTTCTGACTATTTACTTCTAATATATTTCCTAGCCCTATCTCTTACACATAAATTCAATACATATAATATCATACTCAAACACTAATATCTCCCTACTAAATGATGGTCACATTTCAATAAATTTAAAATGCAAGTCGATTCTCTAAGATGTTATTTTTCATATTAAAATAAAATAAAATAGCATAGTTCAGGTCGACTTCACAACATGACAATATATAAATTAGTCCATTGTACGGGTTGGCTTCAATCGCTTCAAGTCAACTCCTCCATAAGTTTTTGTCATTTCATCCCTTGCTAGTAGTATAAATACAAACTAAAGGCATTTGTTTTAAAATATCGGAAGAGGAGATAGAGATAAGAAAGCGAAAAGAAGTAAAAGTTCAAATCTCGTGAACTTGCTGAAAGGGATCATATTTCACTTTGCGGATATGAGGAAACACTTACTTCTCGACTTGTGATCACCATTCCACAATTCGTTTGTGGACTTGTGGAAAGAGTTTTTTTTCTTCATTGTTTCTTTTGTTTTAGACTTACAACTCATATATTTAAAAAGAAATCAGATCTGAAATACTTCGTGGTCTATTTATGTGTTATTTTTTCATTGGACTGGGGAACTTTTAGGATATTCCTTGCAACAATCCTTGTGGAGACCTTATTTTTGGAACAAACCTCTGCTATTGTTGTTGGAACAAAAACCTCACATCATTTTTGAAACAGGACTCCACAGTGACTCACTACAGGAGTAGACACAAGCAACAAAGACTTCAAATTTTTATGTCACTATAGAGCAGACCTTGGCTCCCTTCCTTTGACTAGTATTTCAGTCCTTTCTCAAATGCTTTTCTTTGGAATAGAAAACCTTGGCCTAGTGAGCAGCAGAACTCAGACCTTGAGTAACATACCTTGATGAGCGATGATGACAACGAGCAGCAGATCTTGATGATAAACAGAATTCAACTTCATCCTTGTTACATTATAGATTTTGAAGATTTCTTTAAGTAGTTATGTAACAACATTCTGAAGCACTCTTGAATATTACTTGAAGCAGTCATCCATGAAGCCTTTTTTATGAATCATTTTGAAGATCAATTTTTTGAAGCTTGGAGCACCCCTTGAAGAATACTTGAAGACTTGTTTGGAGAAGACACACTGTACACCTTTGAAGAAGTTATGTTGGAGAACCATTGAAGGAATTCTTGAAGGAATTATCTATGTAGAAAGAGCTTGGTTGAAGCCCTCATGGAGTAGCCTTGTGGAATACCTCTTGGGTGACATGAAGAATAATGGAGACACCTTTTACAATTGATAAAGTTGTCATTAATGAATAAAGTATCTTGAGGATTATTTTGAGGGAATTTTTTGAAGAGGAACTTGAATATATTGTCAGGGCTTGTTGCAAGAGACACTAGATGCCTTGAAGAACCATTGACCTTATCTTGAAGAAATGAAATCGTGGTTCGGAACCCTAGAGGATAAGAGTCATCAAGAATATCAGGTTGAAGCCTATACCAGTGAGAGGGTTGGTGCCCTAGAGGTTCGTGCCTCATAAATATATAAGGTTGGAGCCTTAGGGAAGATAAGATTGGAGCCGTAGAGGTTGGAGCCTCATGAATTTCAAGTCAGTGCTTGGAAAAGTATAGGTTGGAGCCTCGTGGATTGGATATTAATGTCTTCATCTAGGGTTGGAGCCCTAAACATTATTGTACCTGATTTATTATAAAGAAGAGGATTGAATTCCTCATTCTATGATTAATAAAATCATTTATTCTATATTTTTCATTTTGTGTTCTGGTTATAAGTGATCTAAAACTGGTAAAATAAAATTGTAAAATAAATATTGATTCACCCCCCCTCTCAATATTTCCAAGATATTTTTGTTTCATCACTTGAATCAAATACTAGATATTGTTGGGTTGTAGCAATAGTCTTTTGTTTCGCCTTGATATTGAACTTATTTGGTCTCAATTAGGGATATAATTTCCAACGATAGTCTTCATCATGACCATATTTTTAACAATGTTTATATGTAAGTTTATATGGACCCCATTTCTTGAGAGTAGCAGTCTTTCTGCCTTTACCTTTAAATATCCCCTTTCCTTTGTCTCCAGTTTTAAAAGGTTTCTTGCTAGTCTCTTGAGGAGCATTCTAGCCTCTTGATTCTAAATGAGTTGCTTGAAAAAATACTTCATCTAGATTTGTGGGATTAAACATAATTACAATATGTCTAAAATAATTATGTAATCCACCTATATATTTAAGGAGAGTATGTTATGAAGAGAAATCAGCACCCAAGATTAAAGTTGTTTTTCTGAATTCTTCTGTGTAACTTTTGACAATCTGACCTTTAGCTTGTCTAAAATTTTTCCAATCCAAAATTTCTTTTTGCATGTAAGCTAATGGATAAAATTTCATTCTTAATGCAACTATAAAATCATTCAAAGATAAGATAATTTTACCAATTTTCTTCAAATCTTATTAATTTTTGGCCCCCCACGAGATGAGGGTTGCATCTTCTAAGAAAAAAGAAGAAAATTGGATATTTTTGACATCATCATCAATCTTTTGAATCCTGTAATACACTTCAATTTGACAAACCCAATTATCCAACTTTTCAGCATTTACTTCCCCATTGTACATAGGAAATTCAAACTTGAACTCGGGCTTAATCAAAGGAGAGTTATCATGTCCTTTTGGAGATCGATGAGGAGTAGGTGTGTGATATGAAGGAGATGAAGAAGGAGGTGAGGATGGAGGTGAAGGTGTAGGCTTTCTCCCATCACCACCATTGCCTTTTGGTTGATTAGAACTTTATCCTTGCAACCTTGTTGTCCTATCATTGAACAACATTTTCACCATCTCATTCATATCATATAAAGCCTTTCTAAAGCTCTCTCATCCTCATACATCAACTCTGGTCCCTATCCTTCATCATTTTCCATGACTTGTGGATTTTGTGGCCTCCTTGAACCAATTTGAGGGTTTGGTTCTTAAAGCACTCCTTATCCTATTTTCAATTTAGAAATTGTAATCATTCAAGAAAAACACTTTCAAAATCTATCAAATATTCAAAGAAACCATGTTATGATACCAAACTGATATGAAATTACAAATAAAGGTTTCATATAAAGTTTTGCGAGCTAGTTTATGTCTTATGGGAAATGGATCGTGATTGTGAAAGCACAAAAACTAAGTTAAATTTTGCATATTTTAACAGTTAAAAATGGACAATAAACAACATCAAAACACAAAAATTTGATGATAGTGTTCACCACTCCAAGGCTACGTCTCCGAGTCCAGCTTCCATTGGTGGCCCTTTATATCATATGTTCAAATGTGAAATTACCTCAACATACAACGCTCAATTTGAATAAATAATACTACCATTGCGTCAAGAATTCAAAAAAAACCTTTGTGTAGGCTCTTCTTAGGCTCAAAAATGCTAAAAAATGGCCAAGTTAGGCTTCTTTCTCCATTATGCATGCTAACTGCTATACAAAATTGACCGCTCTGTAAAACTTGGCAACAAATTGCTCTCTTAGCATGTTCGTATGCAGTTTTGTTAGTTCACTCGTGATTGCAAGTTTGATTTATGTTTGGTGGCAGAGGTTGTGGCTTTACCATTTAGATATTAAACATTTTTTAATGTGGGTTGACCCCCCCTTCAAAATCCGCGCCTGTGGTTCCTCAGTGCCACATGGTCGTGGGGACGAAAAGTATGCCACACGGCCCAACCCGTGGTCCTGAAACCATCAGTCACGTGATAACCTTAAAGGTCGAGCAATATCTCCTCTACCCTTTTCTTTGTAGCCCTGAATCCTCTGTGGTGGTCACATCGTATACTATGTGTTTTGCGCGCTTGATCGACCCAATCCTCCCCCTAACAACTCCAATGGTAAACTTTATAAATAACCCACCAACTATGTTAAACAAGTCCTACCTGTGGTTCAGCGGTGGAGCTGTGAGCTTGTTGGTCAGAGATATTGAGTTTGATTCTCACGGAGGCTAGTCGGTGGGCCCCAACCAATTTTGGTCCAATCCAGGGTACCATGTGTCACCTAACCATTGACCCAACTGTTTAAACCATATTCGATCGTCGTTGTCCAATCATTGAATGCCACATGTCAACACATCAGGAGGCCAATTTTTTTATCCATACACCTGGTTAGATGATGATGTCAGTGTAGGGACTGCCACGTGGAAACCATACATGTCGAGTCAACTCTGCAAGTTGACTTTTTAGTTGTTTGCCAAAAACTATAGAACACGATCACTTCCTCATATAGTGTCAGATTGAGGTGATTCAAGTGTCTTTGGAATTATAACGACGAGATCTATGATTTAATGGTGTTTTGGGAGATTTTTATCACTTTCATTTTTAAGCATATTTTGTATCCCTTGGATTAGAGCATGAGAAGACCAACACGTGGGCAGCTTAGCGGCACTTTTTTTTCATACCTACCTTACATCTTCCTGATGGGAAGACCACCACAATCATTGGATGGGAACCTTTATTGTTTGATCTCCCTTGATGTCATCTTTTCCAAGGTGCTTGCAGAGTAGGGATGGTGAGATGGGTCGTGAGGTTAAGGCATGTGGAGAGGGGAGAATTAGTGGAGTGTGATGCCATGGAGGGGTTAGTGCAAATGTAGAGCCGCAAAAGTGAAGGGTATTTCATGTGACGCGGACATGAATGGGTGGCAGCAATATGAGGTAGGGGTGACATGGCAAGAGGGCTAGCGTGTGGTGACACGAGACAACATTTCTCATAGGGTGGGGGGTGGAAAAATACAACCATGAGGTCGTGCGAGAGGCCCGTGATGCTGACATGTGGCCGAATCCACATTATCTCTGAGTGTTATAGGTCGTGCACATTCGAGATGTGGATATCTCTCGACTGTCAGATGCGTTGCCATCACTTTTGTCTAATCTAGGAGCATGCAACTTCCTCCAACCATACGAGTGTGATGATCTGAAATGATTGTTAGTTAATGTTGTGCTAGTATCATTTCCAGATATAAAATTCTCTTTGATTTGGTTTTCTTATGTTGTAACATTTTTTTTTATAACTTAGCATAAGTAGTTAAATAATTTTGAAAATGATAAGGTAGGATATGGATGCAAAAGAATGAAAAGTTTTAAAATGTTAGGAAAATTATTATGTTTTGTAGGCATCCATGTCAATAAAATGTTAGGTGTTAGATGCTCTAAATAAAGAATGAAAATTAAAATTAAAATGTTAGGGAAGCAAAAAGAAAAAGGAAAGCTTCTTTCTTTTTTAAAAGATTTGATTGGCTGCTAGTCTAAATGTGCCTATGCAAAAAGTAATTTGTATGGTTTAAATCTTGATTATTAACTCATATCCTAAAGTTTTAAACCATAAAAATATTCCCTGCCATTCTTCCTTTTCATTTGATTTCTCTTAATCATTAAACCATATCATACATCCCTAAAGTATACCCCTGCTATGCATTTACCTCATTCCACTTTATTAAATCATTTCCTTATACCATTCCCCATGATTTATTTAAATAAAGTTCTGACCCCACCATCCACATCATCATATTACAGTTCTTCCACATTCCTCAACATCCGACGATCATCCTTAACTTATGTCAACATCCAATGGCCCGTATGGACTTTCAACCCCCCTTCGCCATCCGAACCATATCACCGGGTGGGTCCAAAAATAATTGTATTTGAAAATCGCCTGTGTATATGTGTCGATGCCACATGAGTTCGAACGCCATAGGCAAAAAACAAAAAACTACCTTAACCCCCCCGAAAATTGTTTCTGGTATACCGCCTATTGTGATGACCATTGCACATCGCTCCTTCGATGCCACCTCATTACCCGTTAGCCAATTAAATTATATCCATCCATAATTCCATTGTAAACTTAATTACCTATCCGTTAACCTGCGCCATCAACAGAAATATGAATTTTTCACTATTAAACCTGTTAAATCCCTCTGCAAACACATTTTCTGATTACAGGTTATCATAATTCATTGTGTTTAGGTTTTTTACTGATTCAGAAGTGCTACAATTCCTTGAGTAATTCTCGATTTCATAATTCTCTATTTCTTTTCCCTCTCTTGCTCATAGAACCTTCTTTCTTCCCTCTGTTCCACTGTCAGTTGTAGCCATTATGCCTCCCAAAGATAAAGATCCTAAGGAAAACATTAATCCTTTGATTTTCCCTCCTCTATACCTTCATCATATCCCTATGGCTGACAGAGATTATTGAATCTATGAAACACACTCTGATATCCACATTCTGGAAATGTACTATTGGCTAGAAGACAAATGGATTGAGAAATCCGATGAAATCCAGCTTTGGGAGTCTAATCGTCCCCGTTTTATCTTTCCTCCTACCCACAGTGCTCCTGATTTCATCATTAAATGTCATGCCTCTTACTTTCCCAGCCAGAGAGCCATAGTCAATTCTAATGGTCAAGTTATGTTTACCATAACCCCTCAGGCCATTTAACAGATGATGCTAGCTCCCACTGTCGACAATGGTGCCCCATTCTCTCATGAATCTCTGGTTGAAATTTATTAGATATTAGATATTTCCAAGAGAACCCAAACCTTAGAACTATTCCTGGCACAAGATGTTGCATTTCCTAAAATAAATCCTCCTTATCCTTCATCCCTCTTCCCTAAGAGAACCAAGAAAATAACCACTGTCCTATCTTACCTACTTGGCTACTACTCTGACCAATACATAGATGAGGCTATTATAGGATTTCTATCTATCTTTTCCAATGATGCCAAGCATTCCATAATGTTCAATTTCAGTCACTTCCTTGTAGAATCCATTCATCAGAAATTTCTTGATTTCAAGACAGAAGAGGTATTTAAATATACCTTTGTTCTAGTTTATATGTTCATATACTTCCAAGGATACAATATGAAATTGTCATTGCAGAAGTTAAATGATAAAGGAGACCAGCAATCAGTAATTTTCTGGACCACCTTAGTCATGAAAGAGCATAATGAATTCACCTACAAGCAGTTCATTGAAATTTTTGTCCACCCAGCTATCAGTCTTCTAAACAGCAGAGAAGAACTGAGAATTAGTGAAGAAATTCAGAAGAAATTGCAGCTAACAGAACAGGTTTAGACAGGATATTGGTACCTATATGAAAATTACATTGAAATAAGAGTTTTTGAATGTGAGCTGCAACCATACAAGTTGCCCTAATTCTCCTAATGAGGATTTTTGCTTTGGAATTCATCAGGAAAATTATCAACATGGATCAGGTACATTTCGTGGCTGCGAAAAATAAATCTCAATTCAAGCTAAAAACTCAAATTGGCCCATTCATATGTAATAGTAGAAAAGCAGTAGCAGAGGCAGATCAGCTATTAAAGAAAATGCAATTTGATTTAAGCTTTACGTGGTCATATGACCCATTAAGCATTGTTTCTAAATTAGGGGTAGAAACCAAATCTACACCTTACTTTCACACACCAAGGCCGGCTAGAGATAGAGCAGAACAAGAACAAGCTAGAGTGGACAGAGAGCACATTCCATGAAGCAGAAGAACAACCAGTTTCATCATCAACAGTGCACACTCCAACAAATCAGGAAAAGACAGCTAAAAGGAGAAGAAGGGTCTCCTTCAGAGACAAACATCTTCAGTGAAGGATACAAAATTATGTACAGAAAGAAGGCTAAACTTAGTTCCAGACTAAGTATTAGCAAGGATTCAGAGTAGAAAACCCCTGTCAACACAAATGAGCCTCTTATATCCTCATTAATAGGAGAGGATCCCACACAGTCTCCTACTACTTCAATGGCTACTTCAGATCAGAATCAGATCATGCAAAAGGGTACTTAAACTTCAAGCGAGCCAGGAAAGAGCACCATTTACATCTTTAAGGAAATCAAACTCAAAAAATGAAGCCTTGAAGATAAACACTTATAACCAATACTGGAAACAAACTTCAGGTGCCCAAATTAGGCTATTGTCAGCCTTTGATGCAGAGAAAGTAAGAATGCTAATGGCATTTCTTCAAGCACAAGTTCCTCGGCCTAAAGGAGAAGTAGACTATAAGAAAACATCTTTTGAGTTTGATGCCAAAGATATACATCCCATTGATCAAATGGAGATGCATAAACAAACTAGAGAGATGATCTTCTCAACTGTAATTAACACTGCCATGTCTATATCTAAAATGCAAGTTACACTAGAAAATGTCAGATCACAACTCAACATGGAGAAAGTCTCAACTTTTGCCAAGGAAACCAGGATTAAAACCTTGGAAGATTTGGTAATCAAGTTGGGTTATGACCCTGCAAATGTCAATGCTGCAGAATAGTTAATCAAGAAAAATAATGATGATATTGCAGCATTAAGGAAGCAGATGAAATTACCAGCTACAGAAGATCCTTTAGCCAAGGAAATTGAAGAAACAGAAGCAGAAAAGGCAGATATACTGAAACTCATTCTTTAATAGAGTACACAGTTGAAACAGATGGAAACAGAGATGGAGAAGTGGATTAAGGAAAGTAAGAAACCAGTTAATCAAGCTGCTCCTTCATAAGCACTTCCAATGACCGTTATTCCCACTACTATAGCTACTACTACCAGTAAAGGATATTATGCAGATTAGTTATCCTCCACACTTCAAAACATTACTTTGCAGACAGAAGAAATAAACAAGTTACATGACAAGGTGAAACTTCTTGAAGAAACGGCAAAATAATTCTGATACTTATCATGCATCAGAGCTTCAGAGAGCTCAAAACAAGTTGAAATATGGAAAAATTCAGCCACTGAAGCTTCCATTGGCTACCCTCTTGGCAATGTCAAAGAAATAATTTGGATTAACATTTTTGAAGAGATTAATGAAATCTAGCCATCTATCAGGATCATCTTTGAACAAAAAGAGTTAGAATAAAATGCAAATCAGGCAATTTCTGATGCAAACACTCAACTAGGAGAAATGCCTAATACAGCCAGCAGCATCATAAAATTTCTAAACTCTAAGGACAACCGAGAATTGGATGAGCTAGGGGTAGATGAAAGGACTGAAACTATCCTTGAAGTAAAGAAATTTTTTATTAAAAAGAACTTGGTGGTACAATTAACATAAAAATTTCATACTCTAGATATGATAATCAACAAGTTTCTTACAAGGATTGATGCATTAATTAAAAAATGTCTCCCATCACGTTTTGTTATAAATGAAAAATTAATGCCTAGGGAGGATTATATGAAGAAACTCAAGGAAACAGAAAGGTCTGCATCTATGTCTTCTATTCAAGGTTCCATGACAAGTAAATAATTTTGCAAAGCAGTTGAAAACATCAGTTTTCTTCACCAGGAAATAAAACACATTTTCACTGTAAAACCAACTTTTTACAAAGTACACTGAGGTAGATGAAATCTACCGCAAGGTTATTAAAGCCTTAATTATGGATGAGGAGCGATGGGACAAGATTTATGAATACAAAGAGTAAAGAATAATTCATCGTGCCAGCACACCACTTATATTCTCCAGCACAGCATTCAGTTTTTCCAACGCAGTGCTAAAAAGGTGGTGACTCAGCAACAACTTTCTAGCAGAACAGGGCCAGAATGCAAATCTTCTTCTTTTAGATCATGGTTTTTAAACTTTTGTGGTTGTCGTTAATTTCAGAATCTGGATTATCCACAGTATCATAAAACAATGGTCGACATTTCGAATCCCAACGGGGATCCATCTTCAGGACGAGAAGTGAATGAAGAATGAAGAATGATCGTTTTTCTTTCCTTTCTGTTCATTTTCAGAAAATGTAGTTTGCCTTGTCATTCAAACATTGATTATTATATTTTGTATTTTGTATAAATACTTCACTCATTGAAGTATCCAAGGTTGCACCCTTGCATGAGCAGATTTTGTAAAGCATAAATTGTATTAAGTCTTTCTTATCATCGTTAATACAAGAAGGATTCTAAACTTATTTCATACAGCTCTATTTTTCCTCTGTAAGTTTTTCCAGTTTTCTTAAATCATTTTTTTTCTTCATATATTTAATTATTGTCAAGATAACTAGGTGAGGTTGACTGTGTTTCAACAATCTTACAAATCCTCCTAAAGTTATTATCGTTATAAAGACTGATTTACTTGACAATCTGTTAATGTAAGTCCCTTTAATTTATTAATTGTCAGTATCTTGATGATATTAGATATATTTTGTTGAATCTTTGAACATTTTTTAAGGTTTTTTGGCTTATTATTTATTAAAAAATTTGATCTGAATATTTAATAATCATATTCTCTTACACAAGTCCACTTAATCAAATCATTAAATCTTAATCACTGTGTGAGATAAACAAGCAGCCCCCACTTATAATTACTGATATTATCTGCAAGATTTAAAAACCGTAATTGTTTGATTAAAATTTATCTTATGCATTGGTCCTCCAAATATTTCAAAACACAAACAAAACATTTTAGATGCTTTGGCATGATTATTGACCACAATCATCTCAAAGGAAAACAACTTATTCATCAAGAGTTTGTCCATGAGCATGTGATTGTCAATTCAATTTACTTGGTGAATTTAATGTTTGTCATCAACTTAAAAACATAATTTTAAATTACTGAATAGCATAAAATATAAACACAGCAAACACACGTAACAAAGCTCAATACACATTTTTTTGATGAAGGAGTTCACCCCTCCTGGGCTACATCTTCGTTGTCCAACTTCATAGTGTGGGCCTTTCTATTAGCTTCAAGTGTGCTCAAATTCTTGTTACAAGATTCAAATTATATTGGAACCTATTCCAATGAGTTTAAAACATCAAAATCTACCAGAAATGACTATTTATTTGCTCAATTTGGATTTTGGATGCTCTAGCAATGCCTCCAACACTTGGTAGCCCTAGCCCTCAAATATATTCAAATGCACAAAAACACCTATAGATGACCTTTTCTGCCTCTACAACCTGCTTCAATGGTTCCAAAATACCCCCACTTCCCTTATTTTGGTTCTGAATGAGTCGAATTTGGAGTTTCTGGGAAAAAGTTATGCCTCATTCAAGTTTTTCCCCCAATTTCTCCACTATTTCTGGAAGACTGCTAGTTAGGACTACTAAAAATAGCAATTCCACCAAGTATGGCGCAGTCCTCCAATTTCTCCACTACCTTAACTACGGATTAACCATAATATAAGTATGGATTAATGTTGATTAAGTGGGGCTTAGCGCAATAAGCACGTTTAACTGTTTGGCTCCTCCACTGGTCCACGACACAAGGGTTTAATTTGGATAGTATATTGGCAAAAGACTTAGCTTCTGGGGCGGACATCTTAGGTTCAAAACCTGACCTCACACCATATATTTTACTATATATAATATAACATTGCCTTTGTAATATACACGAACCTTTGGTATTAATAAAACCAACAAACCTTATAACAAATGGCCTTGGCATTATTAAACCATATTATAACCTTGTTGGCTTATGTGGAATTCAACAGAACTTATATGAGAAAGCGGATTTTGTAATTTAATCATAATATATATATATATTAAAACATATAATATATTATATTATATTAGATAATATATTATATTATAATATATATATATATAATATGTTTTAAAAACATATAATATATTATATTTTATAATATATATATATATATATATATATATATATTAAATCATAATTAAATAAAATAAAATAAATTACAATTCCACCTTAGAATTATTAGGAAATTTACCCCCACATAAACCAAACTGGAGAATTTGAAAATGCCACTTGTCATAGCCTCATTGGTTGAAATGTTGCAGAATATTCCCAAAATATATTTTTTTGCTGACTGGACTGCCACATCATCAGATGTACATGTTCTGCCCATTTTTACATGTTTTGGAAAGTGAACATCAAGCCATAACTCACTCATCCAAACTCGGATTTTGATGAAACGAGTTGCATTGGAATCCTAGTGACGAGCTCTACGCTTTCGTCCTGGTCTAAAGAAATTCTAAGAACTTTTAGTTTTTAGCTAAAATAAGGATCCCTGATCATGTGATCTTCTCTATCGTTCCTACTTGGGGTGGCCCTTTGTGGTTGTTGGAAGATCCTGCCCCTTGCTCTTGGTCTACCTACCAACATTAAACAAAAATGCATATGACGTTGTTAAGTCTGCAGAGGAACATAACCGACCTCTCCATCTTGTCATGGTAGTCAGAAGCATTCAGATGCAAGGTAGGAATGTGTTGCGGGTGGCTTTAATCTCGTCACCAACACTTCATTTGAGTGACTGCATTTAGAAAACTAAAATTTATTCTCCCAACACCATTGCTACTACCTGTTATTTATGTGGGGCCTCTCCACAATTTGTCTCCAACTTGTCTCTTCTTCCAATTCCTGCAATCTTCCCCTAGAGTCTTTCTTTATACTAGTGTGAGCAGAGGCATTGTGCCTTACCACTTCAGGTTTGAACCTTCTTAGAGGAGAAATCTTGTAATCCACCAGACCTAGTAGAGTTGCACTTCTACGAGCCAGAGAGGAGGAATGCAGGGCAATGCCAACTTACAAAATCCAGAGATCTTCGACACAATTTAATGCATAAAATAAAATAAATATATTTGTGAAACAATCAATTAAATAATGAAAATTCCTTGTCTGACATTATCGTGGATGTCACAGACAATTCCATGGACGCTAGTAATTCCACAATGAGGAAACAATTCTCAAGTCATTTGCCACCTTACTAGACTTGCATGCTACATCAAATTCCAAATGTTGAACCTATGCCCAATTAGGAAAAATCTCCACCCACCGAGTTGGAATGACCTGACAAACCCATCGTAACCCAATTATGTAGTTAGTAAGTCCACTTACAATCTGAAGGTCTGAACATGACACATAATTAGTAGTGAGTTTTGCATGTGTAAATATAGCTCCCCCTGCTTGGCATTTCCATGTAGACCATGGTATATTCCAAAGTCTATAGCTAATCCTCTTTGATATTAAACTTAAAATGGGAAAGGCTTGTTGTTTGAGAGAGTTTTGATTCATCATTTTATGCCTCAATTACATTAAACGACATGCGAGACAAGTTATTGTCGCAAAGCCTTTCATAATCTCCTTGTTATGATATGCAATCATACTTATGATTTGATGAACTACTATGTACTCATGTTGTGGCCGCCAGATGAAGTTATTAATTGGCAAGGAGGTTGAGCTAGCATTAGCTACATGCTTAAAATAATTACATGATGTAGTGACATAATTCAGGCTCCCTTCCACCTGTTGATATTTTTTTCCCATGCGTAACTTAAGATTATTAAAAAAATTCCCTTGGGGTGACCATATAGTTCTTTATTTCCATGTTTATTATTTCAGCGTTATTGTAGGTAACACCATCCCTGTTCACCATTGGATTCAAGTTACCTAGCCTGGAGTTAGCATGCAAGATGAACACTCTTATCAGCTTCGATGTTTTGTTTTATATGGATGTGAAATAAATATTTACGAGGGAATTTATCTAGCAACATTTGTTGGGTGTGGATATTGGTTATCTTCTTTATTTAGATGTATCACCATGTTTGACCCCTGTTCTTAAAGGGGAAGCAATTTCGTCTGTCATTTGATTGTTGTCCGAGGGGTACAGCCCCCCTAGCGAGGGGTTTTAGGGGCAGCACCCCCGAAGCTAAAAAAAAATGTCAAATTGCCTTGTAAAATATTGTAATTTCGTAGTCAATCTTGGTAGTTCATTATACGGATGATCTGACGGTAGAAGTTATGTATAATTTAGGGTTTTTTTCCCTAAAAGGCAACCCCTCAGTATATATGAGGGAATTGTATGGCAGCTATATATGGTATGTGTATTTTGAGCGAGAAAGAGAAAGGGGGATTATGTGAGAGAGTATAGGATATTACAATAGATACACTGTAAATTGTGTCTCTTCATTTTGATAGATAATATAAAGGAAGGACTGGCCGCTTCTTTGTGCAAGTAGCCCAAACTCGGTAAACCACATATATCTATGTCTCTCTTGTTTTATATGTTTTCTGTGTTTGTATTTCCACATGTTTTTGTGTGTTCCATTGCTCTGTAATATATAATTTTCTAACAACTGGTATCAGAGCCGAAGATCTATTTGGATGGTACAATTGCAGGAAACAAGGGTACTTGGTTCGAGTAGGAGCAATAAAAGAAAATGACAGGTTTAGGGTCGAGAAATTTAACGGCCAAAACTACCCACTGTGGAAGATTCGGATGGAATATTATTTCTATCATAAAGATTTGTACCTACCATTGAGCGGAAAAACAAAGAATTTGTAGAGTATGACAGACGAAGAATGGGATATTCTCGATAGAAAGGCACTTGGAAAAATACAGTTATTCTTGGCAACATCAGTAGCCTTCAATATTTTGAAGGAAATGACAACAGATGGTTTAATGATGGCATTTTCGAAACTATATAAAAAACCCTCGGCCTAAAATAAGGTATTTCTTATGAAATTTTTATTTAATATGAAGATGTCGAAAGGTGGATCTGTTGCTGACCATTTAAATGAATTTAATACGGTCACCAGTCAGTTAAGTTCTGTAGGGATAAAAACTTTTATGATCAAGTTAGGGCTCTGTTATTTTTGTGCTCATTGTCATAAATTTGGAATGGTTTAGTTATGGCCATTAGTAACTCTTTCTCTAGATCTAGTACTTTAAAGTTTGATGATGTTGTCAGTGCTATCCTTATCGAGGAAATGCGACGGAAAAGCTCCAGTGAGACATCAGGTAATGCTTTGAGTGCACAGGCGAAGGGAAGAAAAATGGAATGAGGAAAGAGCTTAGGATATCACATTAATTCAAGGAAAGGGATATCCAAGTCCAGAAACGGGATAATGTGTTGGAAATGCAGGAAGAAAGGACACCTGAAGAAAGACTATAAGTCTCGGAAGGGAAAAGAAGGAGACACATAGCAAGAAAACAAACATGAAGCAAATGTTACAGGTGATGTGTTACAAGATTCTTTAACTCTTTCATTATAAAATTTTATTGATGCCTGGGTGGTAGATTCGGGGGCCTCATTCCATGCCACACCTGATAAGAAAAATTTTCATGACTATGTTCAAGGAGATTTTGGACGGGTTCGTATGGGTGATTATAAACCCTGTAAAATCGTTGGAATGGGTAAAGTTCTTGTAAAACAACAAAATGGGAACCAATGGTTATAAATGGAGGTAATGCATGTTTCAAATCAGAATAAAATATTATTTCAATACGGTAGTTAGGGGGTGAAGGTTGTGTGACAACTTTTTACAAATAAAACCTCAAAGGTCAATAAACGATCCCTGCTAACAGCAAAAGAAGAAAAGGTTGGTACATTTTATTTATGCAATGGTATTTCTAGTTGTGATAATTCTTTAACTTCCACAGGAGCAGATGCAGCATTATCGCATCATAGGAAAAGACACATGAGTGAGAAGGGGATGAAGATTCTTCACTCAAGAAATTTGTTTCCAGGTTTGAAGAATATTTATTTGGATTTATGTTCGAATTGTATTTATGGAAAATAGAAGAGAGTAAAATTTCAGAGTTGGGAAAGAAAATAAGAGAAAAAAATTAGAGCTTGTGCATACAGATGTATGGGGACCTACTCAGGTATCATCTCTTGGTGGATTTCGTTATTATGTTACTTTTATTGATGATGCAACTAGAAAAACTTGGATTTATTGTATTCAGAATAAATCTGATGTATTTGATACTTTCAAGAAATGGAGAGCTTTGGTTGAGATTGAGAGAGGAAATAAGTTGAAGTGTATCAGATTAGACAATGCAGGTGAATATTGCAGCAAATAATTTGGTAGGTACTGTTCATAGCGTGGAATTCGCAAAGAGAATACAATTCCAAGAACACCACAGGAAAATGGTGTGTCAGAAAGGATGAACAGGACAATCATCGAGCATACAAGGTGCATGAGATTGCATGCAGGATTTCCTTTACAATTTTTGGCAGATGTTGTAGATACGGTTGTTTATCTAATAAACAAAGGGCCTACAAGTTCCTTGGATGGTGGTATTCCAGAGGAGGCATGGGCAGGTAAAAAGGTAAACGAAATTTTTTTAAAGCCTTTTGGTTGTGAGGCCTTTGTCCATATTAATAAAGAAAATAGAACAAAGCTTGAGGCAAAATCAAAGAAATGTACCTTTATTGGATATGGTGTTAATGATTTTGGTTATCGCTTATATGATTATGAAAATCACAATATCATTAGGAGCAGAGATGTAATATTCAATGAAAAGGTCTTGTATAAGGATCAGTTATAGGAAAAGAAATGGGAAAAATAAAACAAAGAATACACAGTTCTTGATGAGATCACAGAAAAAGTAAAGGTTCCTGAAAATAATAATAATCAGCAACAACAACCAAAACAGCAACAAGCACCTCAAACACCTAAAAGTGGCATCATAAAATCTACCAGGATAAGATTCTTCACTCGAGAAATTTGTTGCCAGGTTTGAAGAATAATGAATTGGATTTCTGTGAGAATTGTATTTATGGAAAACAAAAGAGAGTCAGATTCCTTAGAGTTGGGAAAGAAAAGAAGAGAAAAAAATTAGATCTTGTGCATACATATGTATGGGGACCTGCTCAGGTATCATCTCTCAGTGGCTCTTGTTATTATGTTACTTTTATTAATGATGCAACTAGAAAAACTTGGATTTATTACATTCGGAATAATTCTTATGTATTCGATACTTTCAAGAAATGGAAAGCTTGGTTGATATTGAGACAGGAAAGAAGTTGATGTGTCTCAGATCAGAAAATTAAGGTGAATATTGCAGCAAATAATTTGATAGGTATTGTTTATAGCATGGAATTCGTAGAGAGATGACAGTTCCAGGAACACCACAGGAAAATAGTGTGTCAGAAAGGATGAACAAGACAATCATGGAGCATGCAAGGTGCATGATATTGCATGCAGGATTGCCTTTAAATTTTTGGGTAGATGTTGTAGATATTATTGTTTATCTAATATATAGAGTGCCTTCAAGTTCCTTGGATGGTGGTATTTCAAAGGAGGGATGGACGAGTAAAAGGGTAAACTACTCTTTTTTAAAGTCTTTTGGTTGTGAGGCCTTTGTCCTTATTAATAAAGAAAATAGAACAAAGCTTGAGTAAAAATCAAAGAAATTTACCTTTATTGGATATGGTGTTAATGATTTTGGCTATAGCTTATATGATTATGAGAATCACAAAATCATTAGGAGCAGATATGTAATATTCAATGAAAAGTTCTTGTATATGTATCATTTGCAGGAAAAGAAACAGGAAAAAGAAAACAAAGAATACACAGCTCTTGATGAGATCATAGAAAAAATAAAGGTCCCTGAAAATAATAATAATCAACAACCACCACAACAGCGACATGCACCTCCAACACTTAAAATTGGTGTCAGAAGATCTACCAGGATAAGTAGACCCCCTGAACAATATTCTCCTTCTTTATATTATGTATTGTTGACTGATTCCGGTGAACCATAATGTCATGAAGAATCAAAGCAGGTAAAAACTAGGAAGATGGACTCCTTAATACATAACCAGACTTGGGACTTAATCATTTTTCCTGCAGGTAAAACAACATTGCAGAATAAATGGTTTTATAGTTTGAAGGAAGAAGATGGAGGAAAACATAGGTACAAAGTTATACCTGTGGTGAAGGGGTTTGCAAAGAACAAAGGTATTGAATTTGATGAAATATTTTCTCCTGTTGTGAAAATGACTTCAATCATAACTATTTTAAATCTTGTAGTAGCGAAATATTTTCATCTTGAATAGTTAGGTGTAAAGACAACCTTTCTCCATGGATATTTGGAGGATGAGATCTATATGCAGCTACCACAATGATATGAGGTCAAAGGGAAGGAAAAACTAGTGTGGAGGTTGATTAAGAGCTTGTATGGCATAAAATGGGCTATGAGGTAGTGGTATCTAAACTTTGATAGGTTTATGTATGAACAAGGTTATACTAGATGTCACTCTGATCATTGTGTTTATCTAAAAAAGCAAAATGATGGCAGCTATATTATATTGTTATTGTATGTAGATGACAAGATTGTTGCATGTTCTAGCATGCAGGAAATAAATGTGCTCAAAGGAAAATTGGAAAATTCATTTGCAATGAAGGATTTGGGAGCTGCAAAACAAATCCTTGGTATGAGAATAACTAGAGATAGGAAATATCGAAAATCAACACTATCTCAGAATGAGTACATACAAAAGGTGTTGGAAATATTTAATATGTAGAATGGAAAACCAGTTCTTACACCTTTGGCTAGCCATTTCAAACTTAGTAAGGAGATGTGCCCCAAGACCCAAGAATAAATTTATTATACGTGTAAAGTTCCATATGCATCAACATTTGGAAGATTAATGTATGAAATGATCTGCACAAGGCCTGATATTGCACATGCAGTGGGATTTGTAAGAAGGTACATGAAAAATCCAGGAAAAGAACATTGGATGGAAGTGAAATGGATTCTCATGTATTTGAGAGGTACCACAAATAAACAATTATGCTTTGGTGGTTCAAACATTGCTCAATGGGGATATGTTGATGCAGATATGGAAGGTGATAGAGATAACAAGAGGAGCACTACAGGTTATGTATTTACTGATGAGCCCCATCATTAGGTATAATTGGAGGGGTTAATTGTCACCTTTTTAGCCTTATTAGTCTCTCTTTATCACATTTAAATTACATAATGGCCATATGTTTCTTAGTGTAGATGGTGATTAAGGCTTGTCATACTTCAAATGCCTAATATGGGTTAAATGAAGGATAATAACAAAGATATTCCATTTTTGTTTAATATTATGCAATCAAAGCTCAGAGAATACTGCAAGGAGAGATTATAGGAAATTTTTCCACCTCCTTAACTCCTAACGGCATCCAAGGGATCCTCGATATTCACTCGAACAACTCAAAATCAAAGGCAGCCAAGCAAGTGGAAGATCAAGTGCACCAAAGCTCCACTTCTCTTGCAGTCAAAGGGGAAACAACACCTACTTTTAGGGAGTTGTTATTAGTTACCCTTTAGGTTAAATAGGGAAGAGCAAGAGCTCATTAGGATTCGAATTTTGGAGAAATATAGTAGACTCTTAGCTCTTGTGATATACTATTAAGACTTTCATGGTTATGTAATGAGACTATTTCTGCAATAAAGTGAGTATTCAGTTTTTCCTTCACTGATTTAGTTTTAGAGAGCTAGGCTTGTGGGTTAGGGCCCAATATATTGGCCTTAGTCTCTCTGTTGTGTATTTATGTTTATTTTTATGCCACTGTATCTAGTTTGCTTCATTAGTGTTAACTAGTTTGCTTACATTTCATTTTACCGTTTTAGTTTGCTTCCATTTTATCTTTGTTTCAGTTAGGCTTGCATAGATCTTGGTACAGTAACATAAAAAATCAAAAAGATGTGTATCAAAGCCTCCCTCTCTAATATCTTTCATTGGACGTTGAGGAGGGCATATCTTCACCACAGGCCCAAATTTACTTCCAATTTATGATTTCTTGGAAAGAATAGATAGGTTGTTGTATTTGTCATAAACATGTTGAGAACACTAAGTTAGATCTATGTTTGAATGCTTAAGTAGGTTTTCTTATCAAATTAAACTCATCTTTTCCATCTTCTTCATCATGGATTTTCCAATGTTTATTGCATGAACAGGTATTTTTCTTGCAGGTTCAAGTGGCATAGCAGATAAAGACTTCACCAACGCACCTAGCTTCATTTATCATCCTTCATCAACCTACTTTCAACCAAATCGCCTTCAACCCTGTTTTTGATATTTTCACCTCCACACCATGAGCAACCCTAGAAGTGAAAGACGGGATTTAAAAGAGCTTCTGAGCTTGGAAAAGGGGTTAGCCACATTTCATGCATCCATTTTCACCTTCATTTCACCTCCCTTACACTTTTTCCCATCATTTTTGGCCTCAGAATACCCTCAGCCTGTTTCATGTGGCAATTCACAACTTTCCTATAGCACTACAAGAAACCTGTAGGAGTGCCAATTACCCTCTCCTACAACCCAAAAACCACCCTCCACCTCATCTATACCTGCCACAACCATCAAGGCACCTTCAACCCTGCATCCATGAGTCTAAGACCTTCCTAAGCCACCTTAGTGCCTTCTTATTTTGCTGCAAAATAGAGTATTTACAAGCATAGTTAGGTCATGACTAGATGCATGGTTAAAGCATGGTAGTTAAGCATGAAATAATTAGATTTTATTTAGCCATTCATCCCAACAATATGTGATTAGATTAGTCTTTCTTTTTGCAATTTCAATTTAGCAATTTTCTTCATGAATGTTGCCCAGTTTACTTCTATTTCTTGCAATAGCCTAAATTGTAGATTTCCTTCCTTGAAAAATAGCTAGATGTATATTCTTGCTTCAGAATAGTCCTTTGATTATTGATAGAGTAATGGTTTTGATTCCACTGCAGTTCTAGGTCTAATTCATAAGTGCGACATACTTCACTAAAAAACCCTAGCAATAGCACCCTTTCATAAGACTCAGAAGAGGATGGCATGAGTAGAATGCATTTGTTGTGTATATAGCACTGTCACCTCCAAGTTTGTACGAACCCCGGGTTGATAAAGTAAAGTAGAGTAGCCTTTGGGAGTTGTAGCACTCTTGGTGCAATACTAGGGCTCACCATTTTTTGGCATTGTTGTCGGGGAGGTGTCTAAGTAGATGCTTTGATTCTGTTTTAGCATCATTTTTTTCTTTTATTTTACATGCAATTCCAAAAATATTGAAAAATACAAAAACAGTTTGACTTTCATGCCTCTTAGGATTAGGGATAACCAAGGAAAAATTTTACCGAAATCCCCCACATCGCCACACAGTCACCCTTCACTCTTCTTCAGTGACTGTGAGGTTGAACACACCATAGGTGAGTCTCTTGAACACTTTGAAGAACCTATTAGAGAAGAAGAAGAAGAACTTGCTTCACCTAAGGAACCTGCTTCACCAATCCAAGCCATGGCTGGGACTAGGACCTAAGGAGTCTTTCACATTAGACAAACATATGGGGAAACTAGGATGAAGAACATCAATCCCTCAGTCCTTCCACATTTTCCTGGACTTACCTCTGAGGATCCTAACACATTCATGTTTGAATTTTTTGTTGTCTATAGGACATATTACTTGCCTCAGATGATTAGAAGTTTAAGATATTACCATCCACCCTAAAGGATGCAGCCTTGCGCTCGTTCATTGGTCTGCCTAGGAACAACATCACTACCTGGGCACATATGCAAGAGTCCTTTAACAACAAGTACAGGGACTATTGTAGGTCTAAGGAAACTAAAGAGGAAATATTTAGGATGACTCTAAGGCCTAATGAATCCCTAGAATATTATGAAGAAATATTCCAGTTGAACTATAGAAGATCCAAATGTACCCTTAATCCCGAATCACTTAAACTAGTACTTCTCCAAGGGATCGGGGAGGAGGTGATGGAAACTCTAAATATTCTATCAGGAGGAGACATCTACCAAGTGCCTTATGAGGACATCAAAACTATCTTCAGGAACCATTCTAGGGCAGCTAGGAAGAAAGGTAGAGCTAGCCAAAGTATGACCAACATCCCTTCCTCTTCCACCTCCATCAAGCACAAGATTGAAAATATGTTGGAGGACTTCAAGAGTGATATTTTGCACACCTTTGCTTTGAAAATGAACACAATGTAGATCAAGAGGAAGAAAGAGGAAGTAGAAAGAGACTTGGCTATATTATTCCCTATATGTACTAGAAAACACCCTCAGAATTAATTTCCATTGAATGTTATAGAGGTTTGATTAGTCTATGATGAGAAGCATGCCACAGATAAGTTTCTCTCCTTACCTGGGCTCAAAGTTGTATATCAAGGTGGGGAAGTAGAACCAGAGAAACTCTGTTTCATAAATCAGAGAAGGCCTCAAGGGCCTAGGTCATATCAACTGAGTATGCAAGGTGCACCTTACTCCTATTACCATAATAATAAAAATGCACCAATGTAGTATTGGTACACCTCCACTCGTCCTTCATGGCCTACACCTCCTACTTGGCCTTACAACCCTCCATATCACTCTCAGCTTGTGAACCAACCATTTCAGCAGTATGTTCCTCAACCACCTCAATCGAGCAACCCATCACAAGGGTGAATGCCTCAACATAATCAACCACCTACTCTACTACCTCCACCCCAACCTCAACCTCATCTTACTCATTCTTATCCACCCAAGTTGCCTCAGATGCTTGCACAGCCTAATCTGAACTCGAACAACAAGCAAGAAAAATAGGTTTACAGTGGAGAGACATCCTATCCATCTTATGATGTGGAGATACATGAGATCAATCTCAGGTCGGGAAGAGTAATCCTGGAGAATCATCCTCAATCTCCATTTGCAGAGATTGAGAAGGAAAAGGAAGAAAATAACACTCAGATCCAACAACCTCCTTTACTTGAGCACTTGATTCACTCTAGTCAGCACACCCGAGAGGAGATTGAACTTCTAGTAGAACTGGAAAATTTGTGTGTAAAAATACCCCTTATCCAGGACATTAATGATGTCCATATTTACAATAAGCTCATCAAGGAAAATTGCTTTAATAAACCTGGGAGAAAGAAGAAAGATACCCCCACCATCAATGTAGTAGGACAATTGTCTGACTTAATGTTGGGAAGGGTAATCTTCCCGAAGTACTTGGACCCTGGTAGTCCAGTTGTAGATGTACACATAGATGGTGTTATAGTCCCTAATACTCTGATTGATCTCAAGGCTGCCATCAATGTAATGACCAAGGAAACTATGCTTAAACTCAACCTCCAAGGGACTTTGAGGAAAACCACAACGGTTTTGCAACTTGCAGATCGGTCCACATTAGCTCTGGAAGGAATTTCGTAGGATGTTATGGTTTCAATCGACTCTTGGGAGTACCTTATAGATTTCCTGGTTATCCAGCCAAAAATCAACTTTAATGGATATCCTCTCATTTTAGGGAGACCTTGGTTAGCCATTGTCGATGCTTATATTAGTTGTCGGGCTGGAAACATGACTATAAAGAATGGACCCTTGTTTAAACATCTGGTATATATCCTCAGGCCCAGCCTTCCTTTGACCATGACCTACCTATATGTTGAAGGATGAAGAATAATAAGAAGAAGTATACAACACTACACCCTACCCTATTTGTACCATAGATATTGTTATTAGAGGGGGGCAGCCTGATGAGGATGAACTCATCAACAAAATCATTCAAAATCAACCCCTAAATGATAGTCCACTTAATGACCTGGTCAAAGAGTCTGAAATCCACCCTTGAATGGAACTGCACTCAGTTGATTCAACTTTGGAGACCACCAAGGCAGTGGAATTTGGCACATCAAAGTCTCTGAAAATTAACTCATCCCTATCAATTAATGAAGAAGAGCAGTTATGCCAGCTCTTGAAAGAAAAACTTAATGCATTTTCTTGGGACTACAAGGACATGAAAGGGGTGCATCCCTCGGTGTGCACACATCATATCTACATTAAAGAAAGGTGCAAGCCTGTGCACCAACCCCAAAGAAGGATGAACCCGACTCTAAAGGACATAGTGAAGGAAGAAATGCATAAATTATTAGATGCAGGTTTCATCTATCCTATATAAGATAGTGAGTGGGTATCTCCTTTTATCCTAGTCTCAAAGAAGAATGGAAAATGGTGAATATGTTTTGACTATTGGTAACTCAACAAAGCCACCAAGAAGGACCATTTCCCCTTTCCCTTTATAGCTCAAGTTCTGGATGGCCTTGTAGGAAAGAAGTTATTTTCTATCCTAGAAGGGTTCAGTGGGTATACGCAGATCCAAATTAGCCTTGAAGACAAGGATAAGACTACTTTAACATGTCCCTGGGGCACCTTTGCTTACAGATTCCTTCCCTTTAGGTTTTCCAATGCCCCGGCTACTTTCCAAAGATCTGTCTTGAGCATTTTCTCAGATCTAGTCCATGACTCGGTAGAAATCTAAATGGACGATATCACACCTTATGGGGATGACTTCCAATAACCTCTCTCCAATTTTGGAAAGCTACTGAGAAGGTGCATTGAGATTCATCTCTCCCTGAGTTTGGAAAAGTGTGAATTCTTAAAAATATTAGGAGTAGTATTGGGCCACTCAATATCACAAGTTGGAATACAAGTGGACCCGAATAAAATCACCATCATAAAAAGGGTTCATGATCTTCAAAAAAAGAGAGATGTTAAAAGTTTCCTAGGTCTAGCTGGCTACTATAGAAGGTTCATCAAAGACTTCAAAAAATTGGCTTCGCCATTATTTGGTTTTTTGGCCAAATATTCTGAATTCATCTGGTCCATTCTTTGTCAAGAATCTTTTGAGCTCATTAAGGATAAGTTAACTACTGTCTCCATACTCCGAGGTCTAAATTGGGCTCTGCCTTTCCACATCCACATGGATGTATCAGACAAAGCTGTGGGGGCGGCTTTGGGGCAGTTGGAAAACAAATTACCCAATGCCATCTATTTCATTGGCAAGAATTTGTCCAAGGCCGAACTCAACTATACTGTCACAGAAAAGGAATTGTTAGCCATTGTCCATGCTTTAAAAAAATGTAGACATTATATCATTGGTTATCATACCTTTGTACACACTGACCATGCAACCATCAAATAATTAATGAATAAACCTGATGTTCATGCTAGAATAATTATATGGTTGTTGTTATTACAACAGTTTGACCTGACAATTGTTGATAAACCAGGGAAGGAGAATGTTTTTGGAGATTTTTTATCTAGACTAACTCTACCTACAGATGACTAAGGAATGGTGGATGATCAGCTTCCGGATGAACACCTATTTTCTATCTTATCACTCTCTCTGTGGTTTTCTAACATAAGTAACTACTTGGTTGCCGAAAAATTACCCCCAAACCTCTCATCCGGGGAGAAGAGCAAGATCATCAAAAAAAACGCCCCTTTCACCTGGATCGGTGGAAATCTCTTCAAGTTGGGCTCTGACAAAATTCTCAGAATATGTGTGAGGGAGGAAGAAGTTTTTTACATCATCTTGGCATGTCATGATAATCCTTGTGGATGCCACTTTGCTGCAAAAAGAACAACCTTCAAAGCTTTGCGGGTAGGTTACTATTGGCCTACCCTCCACCAAGATGCTAGGAGATACACTAGTAGGTGTGACCAGTGCCAAAGTATGGGGAAACCTACATGGAGGGATGAAAATCCTTTGCACCCTCAAGTGGCTCTAGAGCCATTTAACATATGCGGCATGGATTTCATTGGACCCATCAATCCACCATCCAGGAAGAAGAGGTATATCATAGTTTTCACTGACTACCTGACCAAGTGAGCCGAAACAAGGGTTGTAAAGGTGGAAAAGGAGGAGAAAATAGCATATTCTTTGAGATAAAATGTGTTCTACAAGTTTGTGTACCCCACGGAGGTAGTCACTAATAAGCGGGATACATTTAGATCTCTCCTCATTGAAAATATGTTGAGGTGGCACAAGATCAAGCACAATACTTCCACTGCCTACCATCTGCAAGAAAATGGCCAGGTGGAAGTGACAAAGAGAGCCTTGGAGAATATCCTCACCAAGGTTATGAGCAAAAGCAGGAAATAATGGGTAGACATATTGGTGTAAGCCACTTGGGCCTACAATAACACTTGGAAGACAACCACAGGGTTCACTCCTTATGATTTAGCCTATGGGAAGAAAGCTCTGCTTTCCATTAAGTTTGAATACAACAACTTGAGGATGGCAACTGAGTTAGACCTAGATATCACAAAGGCCCAACAAGAAAGGTTGCTATAGTTAAATGGTTTGGATGAGTTCAGGATGCAGGCACTCCTTCACACATAAGTTATTCAGCTGCAGAGGAAGGTTTTTCATGATAAGCATATTAAGGAAAAGACCTTTTAAGAAGGAGATTGTGCGATGTTTTATGACTCGAGGTTCAAATATTTCAAAGGAAAATTAATGACAAGATGGCTAGGACCTTTAAAAGGGGAAAATTTCTATGATAATGGTGCAGTTCATATCAGGACCATAGATGATGAGGGGATTCCCCTGCTTGTTAATGGTCACAGGCTCAAAGTATACAAAAATACCTTTTCTAGGGCTGACTTTATAAATTCCATAAACAGGGAGGTGTGTGTCATGGGAAGCTCCATAGTTTCTAGTGCCTCCCACTCCTATAAAAAGAAAAAAAGGAAAAAAATAAAGAGGCATGGGTGATAACCTCGTTGAGGCACCCAAGGCCAACTCCAGGGCTGAAACCTCCACGAGGAAATCCTGGAGCAGAAAAAAGAATAAAATATCCTTGGGTGAAAACCTCCTTTAGGCCCCTAAGGTAGGCTTGTGGGTTCGAAACCTCTGCGGAGGCAGCCCACCTGCCTTAAAAAAACAAAACAAAAATAAAATGAGAAAAAGAAAAAGAAATGATACATATGCACTCACTTGTTTTTGTTTTGCAAGTTGTTGATAAAAGGTGGTTTTAGACCCGGAGCAACAGTTTTCTTCATCTATTCTCTCTCCTCTCTACCTACCCACTCCATGAAAAACTCCAGTATGCACCCATCTACTCATTTCTCCCTTCAAGTAAGCAGAAAACTTTATTTTTTCTCTTGTCTATAATTGCTACAGGATGTCCTAACTGCTACAGGGTTCTGCTACAGGAAACTTATCTGCAAGAAAGGTTGCTCTCACAAGGGCTTCGAAACTTTAAAAAATAGCATGAGAATTGATTTTTTTCCCACACCTACCACTCCTAACCATCACTTCACTCCATGTGTTAGGATGAATTCTAATCACAAGTGTACAAAAAACTTCTACTTAAGATGTGCATAACAAACAGCCCTAACATCAAAGATGGCTGCCAATTTCTTTAGATATGCGGTTAGTTGACCAAGATAAATGCTACAAAATCTAGATCTATGCAGTAAAAGACATTAAGCAGTAAATAAAAGCAAGAGTTGCTCCATGCATCCAATAGACAAGACAATAATATTTTTAAAGGATTTTTTGTATTTTTGACACCAGGGAAGGGAACGTAGAAAGTTGTTACTAGTCCCCCTCAATGGGATGGGTTCATGTAATTCCTCAGCACTTCAAATCTAAGATATCTCTCTCTTGATCGTGTTGTAGACAATTCTTGTCCCTCCTAGAGACAGCCTAGAGTTTCTATAGACCAATGCCTAGGACATCTTAACATAACAAGGAGCTCATAATATAGCTTGGGTTGTCAATCCAAAAGCTCTCTTACTATCACTTGCAAAACAAGGAAATTAGTTTAAATGGAACCAAAATCTCTCAGAAGCTGATACAAAGATAAGAATAATGTAGGAACAGCATGCAAAACTCCAATACAAAAGCATCAGACAGTTAAGAGACAGCTTACTGCAAAGAGGGCCAGTTCAAATAATATGCCACAGAAATCAAATATCAGAAAGTGGATGCAGTGAAGAAACATGAAGAAGATACTAGTTAGCATGAGGCTGATACCTAGATACACAAAAAAACCACATATGGGCTTATCCAACTAAGAATCCATACATGAAAATGGCGTTTTAAAAGCACCCTCCTCAAGTAACTAATATAGCAGAAAATATGGATGAAATGAACATGGAACAGTATATCATGACTAGGCCTATTTAAAGTGCTTGACTAATCCAAGTTTGGGCACCAACTAGGATGAATCCTTACTTAAGACCGGTGAGCCATTCGCATTCTAGAACATGATACAAGAAGATAAATAGCATGAAATGAGATATTATATTAACACATAAGAAAAGATTACATACTGTGGGATACCAAAGACCAGAATCCTCATTACAGTTATAACTCCTCCTCACTGAAACCCTACGGGCTCTAAGCCTTCATACAGAAACTTTACAAGATGTATACAAAAGCCTTTCACTGCACAGTTTGTTGATAGAAATCTGGAACCTTTACAATGTCTTTCTTCCTAATTTTTATAAGAGAAACAGAAAGCTCTAGAGAATGAGGTAGGTGATATAGATTTAATGATCTAATTTAAAAAAAAATTCAAAGAAAAACCCGCCTATGCTGTTTGACGGTGCTGAACTGGTGCAAGTACTCTGCTGCTGCTTCATGAAATAAATGCTGAGGATGAAAATCGCCTCATAAACAGGACATAAAGAATAAAATATACAAATTTTATGTACTTGACTGAAAGAGAAAAATTTGCTGCAATAAAACCTTGAGGTTGCTTGTATTTGTGCATGGTACTCTCGGCCCTCTAATTTTGAATTTAAACCCCAGATATTTAATGCAGGGCACTGTGTCTCTTGATCTTTCGCTGATATTTCATGCTGCCCCATTAATGTTCTCGCCTACCCAAATCTGTATCTTGATTTTCTCTGGAGGGTTCTATAGATACAAATCCTTGCTTTCTTTAATGGTGGTCACATCATAGCAGCTCCCGGATCTTTTCCCACCAATTCTACTCTTGAAACATGGTCCTGTCGTGCATTCTCAGCCTCTGTAATGGAAATGACGAATCAAGATAATTTTAGCCATGGTGATCCTGCAAAAACAAAAACCCGTTAAATAAAACCAATCACAGGGATGGCGGACATGGTGGGGTTAATGGAGATGGTGGAGCAGGTTTACAAAGAGGTAAAACAGTGCAGGGTGGCGGAAAAATTACAGTAGGGTGAAGAAAACGTAAAAGAATAGTGAAGAATGAACTGGCGGAGGTTTGTAACGTAAAAAATGTTCAAATACGATGAATGAATCGGATATATGAAAGTTGGAGGTGTGACGTAGTAAACACGTGAAACAAATGACGAGGATGTACAAAAGACAGGTGGGAGGATGATGTGGAAGTGAACTGAGTCAATGACCGGGTGGATAAATCGTGACCGCTAGATCTCCAGAGAAGATCTACGGTTAGAAATGCACTGGGGGCGATGGAACGGTGGGCCATGGGCGTGATAGACATGGGTTAAAACACCTGCAGCTTTAGAGGATAACCACCGTTGGATGAAAGGCACAAGATCGGACGACGATGATTGATTCCGCTGCACATCCTTTGGCCAAAATTTAATGCGTGGGGAGAGCGGAGGCTTGAGATAAAGCGCGTGCATCTTCGAGGCATGATGGCTGTCGGATGGAGGCCCCGAGATCTGAAGTTCACCATTTATTCCGCTACCCGACCTTTGACTGAACATTAATGTGCGAAATGGGAGCGGTTTCGGGCCCGTACAAAAGACACGTGGCGCACATTCAATGGGATCGCTGGCCCCGCGGAGAATACCGCCCTCTCGGCAATGGCGGTGCGGAATGAAACTGCCGGTTTCGCAACGGATACGGGCGCGGGGACCACCACGGATAATTTTCTTGCGGGCCGTTGATTTGATTGAGATCGGACGGCAGAGATGAACTACGGGGGGCCAAGGTGTACGGGCACGAGACTTTTGGTGCGACCCCCCATAGTGAATGGCAGCCGTTAGATTAGGTCTTCACCCATCCCGAGGAGTCAGCTACGGGGGCACCAAGGTTTGACCCTATGGATAGAGTAAAGCCCCCGCAGGGGAAACGCTTCGGTCATGGCGTCGGGTCATATGGAGAGAAAAAGGCATGGGGCTGGGATCTCAAGGGCTAGGCCTGATATGTTTTTAAATGCGGATCTTAGCCTTTGCAGAGGTATTTTTTAGGCGAAAAGAGCAACGACAAGCAGAATATGGAGGTTTTTGGCCACGGTAGCAAGTTTGAAAGGTTTATATGAGGCGGTAGGCCAAAAATTTGAACAGAGGGGCTGTTATGCACAACATCGGCTCCATCTGGGCACAATACGTTCCTCCATGAACATGGCGAGAACCTGCAGACCACTGATCACTTCTGTGCATACCTTAACCTTATGCTCCTTTAGCATTTTTCTTCATAATTCATCAGTGCACTCATAAAACCAAAACTGAAGCAAAACTTATATACAGTATAATACAACAGGCATACTCTGGCCGAATCAAAATTGAAATTAGGGCTTTAGGAATTGGCCATTCACAGGGGCATCTAACAAGTCACCCTGCAATTTTTCTAAAATAAATGTATTATTACCTTTTAGCTCCATAATCTTAAATGGGCCAAACCAAAGTGGATCAAATTTAGCATGTTTTCCCTTTTCAGCCCTCCGGATATCCCATCTGAGAACCAGATCACCAATTTGAAATTTCCTGTCTTTTGCTGCTGATCAAAGATGTTTTTCATTTTCTCCTGATACTCCGCTAATCTCTGATTCACCTGGCTCCGTGTTTCCTCCAATTCTACCAGTTGGTTAATTCTTCTGACCATGTCATCTGGTTCTTCCTGACTTTCCTGCATGAAACGTGCCACTGGCAAAGCCAACTGCACAGGAAACACAGCTGCTCGCCCATATACCAGTTCATAAGGAGATTTCCCAGTTGCTCTCTTGCTAGTTACTCTATTCGCCCACAGAGAAAATTTCAATTGGGAATCCCAATTCTTTTGATTCTCATTAATTGTCTTCTTCAAGGCCCTCACCAGAGTTTTGTTGGAAGATTCTGCCAAGCCATTCCCCTGTGGATAGTAGGTTGTGGAGTGATTTAATGCAATATTATACTGCTGGCATAAATTTACAAATTTATTGGACTTGAAGGCCTGTGCATTATCAGTTACAATTCTAGCTGGACAGCCAAACCTGGATATGATGTTTTCTTCCATGAACTTGATTATTACAGCATCTGTAGCATTTCTTGCAGGTATGGCTTCCACCCATTTTGTAAAGTAATCTGTTGCAGTCAATATCCATTTATGCTGGCCACTTGATGGGGGATGTATTCTCCAATAAAATCTAATCCCAATTTTTGAAATGGTTCATCTATATGAACTGGAATTAGGGGCAAAGCAGGCAGCTTTTGTCTCTCAGCAAATTTTTGACACTTATCACATGCTCTAACCCAATTAAAATCATCTCCAAATAATTTAGGCCAATAAAAACCAGCTCTCAGTATTTTATGTGTTGTGGCCCTCCAACTGTAATGTCCTCCACAGATTCCTTCGTGAAATTCTGTCATTATATTCTCCACTTCATTTTCTATAAGACACAATAGTAATATTCTTGAAGGATCTCTCCAATATAGCTGCCCATTAGCAACCATGTATTTTTGTGATTTCATTCTTACAGCTCTGTATTTTACCTTATCACAACTTGGAGGACAGTTGAGCGTTAAAAGATATTCAACTATTTCTTTGTACCAAGGACTAGTGAGATACTTTAGATGTGCTTTTTGAGTGGATTTTTCCAGTCCTTGCTGGTCTTTTTCATTTTCTGACTCTTCACTTGCAATCACAGATAAATTAATGCCCAAGGCTTGATGATTTGATTCAGATAACATTTTAGCAAGTCCCTGTCCTTTAATTAGCCTAGTAGGTCTGATGTCCAAATCATATTCTTGTATTTTTGCAATCCATCTTCCCCTTTTACCTTCACTGTCTCCTTGAACGAGGATATCTTTGACAGTTGCTGTAGGAACATATGCAGTAATGTGGGACTGCAAAACATATGATCTAAAGGCTTTGAGGGACTTTACAAGGGCATAGGCTTGCTTCTCTAGTATATTGTATTTCAATTCTGCATCATGAAGCACCTGGCTGAAAAAGACTATTGGTTGCTCATATCCATCTTCATTTTTCTGCAACAAAACTCCAGCTACTGTATGAGGTGAAGCAAATGAAAAGATCATAAATGGATTTGTATAATCAGGCCCAGCTAGCACAGGAGCTTCAGCAAATGCCTGTTTTATTCTGGTGAATGCATCTCTAGATTCTTGGGACCATTTCACTTCATTTTTCTTTTTAAGAATATCAGTTATATGCCTAACTATCTCGGCATAATTTGGAATAAATCTCCTCAGAAAATTGATTCGGCCTAGAAACACCTGCACTTCCTTCTTATTCCTGGGTAAAAGAATATTGTTTATAACTTCAACTCTCTTAGGGTCTATTTTCACACCATCTTTAGTTACAATGTGCCCTAAGAGTTTTCCCTCATCTAATGCAAATAAAGATTTTTGAGGATTGAGGGAAAGACCATACCTTATGCATTTTTCAAAGGTTCTCTGCAAGTGCTGAATGTGTTCAGTATCATCCTTTGAAAATACTGTGATATCATCCAGATATACCACTAGAAACTTGTCCTGCTCTCCAACAAAAGCTATGTCCATTGCCCTCTGAAAAGTAGCTCCTGCATTAATTAGCCCAAATGGCATCCTGGCATACATGAATGTTCCCCATGGTGTTGTGAATGTAGTTTTCTTCTGATCCTCTGGAAGTACAGCCACCCGGTTATAACCAGAAAACCCATCCATCATTGACATTCTAGCGGCTCCCACCACTTTCTGCAAAATGTGGTCCATCTTAGGCAATGGATAATTATCTTTTAAAGATGCTCTATTTAAGTTTATGAAATCTACACACAACCTTATTTCTCCATTTTTCTTTCGAACAGGAACAAGGTTTGCTACCCATTCTGAGTATCTCAATGGCACAATTATTTTGGCCTTCAGCAGCTTCTTGATTTCTTTTTCAATAGAGGGAAGCAGCAGAGGATTTATCTGCCTGAGCTTCTGCTTATATGGTTTTTCATCTTCCCTCAGAGGAATTTTATGCTGCATTATATTGACATCAAAAGTTTTTAAGTCCTGATAGGACCATGCAAATACATCCTTATATGACTGAAATAGTTTCAAATATTTTCTTTTATATTCCTCTGAAACTTTTTTGGATAATTTTACCATTTTGGGCTCAACATCAGTACCCAAATTCAAGTCTTCTACTTGACTTTCTTCTATTACTTTACTGTGCTGCAATGGAACATCATTTTTTTCAAACAATCTTTCTAGGGGCACCAGCCCTCTAGGGATAAAATTTCCTTTCAGCTGCAGCACTTTGTTACCTGCTATTTTTTCTTCCCATCTGTTTTCTGCAATTTTCTCAGCTTCTTCCTCATCATCATCAATCTCCATATTTGAAAACTCCCCTACTGTCTCCAAGAATCTCTTCATTTGTTCATCATCTTCAAATACCTGCCAGTGCTTAATATTATCTGGGATGGATGGTCTATAACGTACCTCAACTTCATACCTCAAAAGTGGGTTCTGAGGAGGACGGAATGTACTGGCAGCTACAGCAAGAGAATTTGCTATTTTGTTCTATTCCCGGGGCATGAACTGTATATTAAAGGCCGAGAAGAAATTCTCCACCATGTCCCAAACTTCATTTCTATATGCCCTCAGCCGAGGATGTTTTGTTTGGCATTGATTTCTGACCTGTCTGACAACCAATTCAGAATCTCACAGAACTTTTAAATTCTTTATATTCATATTTTTGGTTGTTTGTAATCCCAATAGCAGTGCTTCATATTCAGATACATTATTGGTAGCCTCATATTCCAATTTGAAGGACAGGGGAATCCATCTGCCCGTAGGAGAGATTAATAACACTCCAGCTCCATTACCTTCCTTTGAATTTGCTCCATCAAAATGTAAAGTCCAGATTTCTACCTCCTGATCTTCTGAAGGCTGCTCAGTTTGGATTTGACAGAAGGAGGGCTCATGGGCATAATATTGATTTTCTTCTAACATCAAACACGAGAAATCTCCTTCCTTGTTATAAACTGGGGAATTCTCTGAGCAGTCAGCCTTAGTCACCATTTTAACAAATCTAGTCTCCCTGTATAACCTCCTCTCCTGGCCTCCAAAGACTAGGATAGTAGCATAAGTTAAGTCCATTTTAAGTGACCCACCAATTTTTGTACCCCAGGACCTTGACAACAACATGCCAAAGCGGGCTAGGATATCAGCCACCACAATGTCCATGACCACACTCTTTGCTGGAATTTGGGCCAAATTGACCACTAAATCTGTAATCATCCCCAAGCATTTGACTCTTTTGGAATCAAACGAATATAGGTCTTTATATGGACGTGTGATTTGCAGTCCTAGTTGTTCCATGACTGACAAAGGCATAAGATTATGGGAAGCCCCAGAATATAGCATACAATTGTGTAACAGCAGGTCATGGATGACTAAAGACACGTAAAAAGGAGGAGTAGAAGGGTCTATCTCCTCGACATGTGGGCCAAAGACTACTAGGGGTCTTTCTTCTTGGAGGTTAAGACTATCTGGAGTTATTGGTGCTTCAGGAGGAAGCATGAAGGAAGTAACTTGAGATTGATATGCAGGTTGTTTCAATAGTTCAGTCAGGGGGACTGGAATCTTAATTTTCTCAAGCTCTTTATGTAAACTAAAAGCAGAGGAAGGCTTTTCTATCACAACTTCTTTTGACTCTTTATTTTCAGCTGGAAATTTGACCTCTCTTGACACTGACTCAGCATTAGGAGGACTAACTGTACAGGAAGAAGGAGGACCTTGATTATTAGACTGTAGAGGAGAATTTTGAGGACTCTTACCTTTTTCTGCAGCTTTCTGCATTGTCATCTCTTTTTGAGAAGGTGCTTCTTTCTGAGGTGGCTCTTCTTCTTGATCTTGAGTTCGGGTCCTCTTCCTTGAAGATCTGAGATCATATTTTACATTGAATTGTGCTTGCATGAAATCAGCAAATTGTTTACAATAATGATCAATATCTGCTTCTTCTTCTTCTTGCAATGGGCATTCTATTTCATCATTATTTGAAAAATCAAGATTTGAGTCTTCTAATTGATAAGTAGCATCTTCAGTGGAGTCATCTGCTGGACCTTCCAGGTACAATGGGTGTGGTACCTGATCTTGTTGCTCCTTTTCTTCCCTTGGCAATATTTGCAGGGGTGGTCTCTTGTACTGAGGATTGTATCCTTTGTTTGGGGCATTATAAAAATTCTTGGGGGCTGAATTCTTAGCCTCCAATTCAAGTTTAACCATCTTTTTAATCATCTTGCTTATTTCATCCATCTTATCTGAATCCTTCTCCTGATTAGAGGAGGAAACCTCTTCTTTACCTATCCTCCTAGTTTCCTGTTCAACTTTCCCCTTTAATTTTCCAAAGGAAGCAAATTTCGCTTCCAATTCGAGAGCATCTGACTGAGCATCATCTAGGGTGGCAGGCTTTCTCTCCCTGAGGGAGAAATCGAAATCTGAGTCAAAAGCTGCAATGAAAACAAATTTTGCAGCATTCTGATGAGGCTTCATATCTGCATGGAGATTTAGATATAACTTATTAAATCTTTTGATAAAATCTGCCACTCCCTCATTATGTTTCTTCTTCAGAGTATTGAACTCAGTGAGACACTGTCCATGATCTTTCTTTTCTCCCCATTTCCTGAGAAAAGTATTCTCCATGTCATCCCAGGTGGTTACTGAACGGTTTCCCAATGTCTTGAACCATTTTCTGGTTTCACCATCCAAAGATTGCACAAACAATCTCAAGACCACATCCAGGTGTTCTACATTTAAATTTTCTGCAAAGGAGCAGAAAGTCTCAAGACGTTTCTGAGCATCAATCTCATTTTCTCCATTAAATCTAGGCAGAATCTTCAAATAATCCTGTGGCATATCATTTAGTACTTGGGGTAAGGCCAGTGGGGCATATTTGTTCAATAGAAAAGTTGGTACATTAGCCATTGGAGGAGGTGGGGGTTGTGCAACAATCTAAGGTACAAATGAAGGAAGGGGAGGAGGAGGAAGTGGAGTATGTATAAAAATGGGAATAAATTGCACAGAAGCCTAAGGTGTAGATGGGAATAGTTCACGGTTAACAGCAGCTACTTCTGTGACTTCTTTAACTTCTTCAGCCTTAGGGGTAGGATGAGGGTTATCTTTGGTTCTAGCACTTCCCCTGGGTGGGCTATCTGAGTAATATTCGATATTTTCCTCAGTGGAGTCGGGATTTTCCACTGGGATTTCCTGAGAAGAAGAGGATGGATGATCTTCTACAGAATATTCAGGGACTTCAGCACGGGCTGATTGTCTTTCTTTCCAACTTTTTCTATGAATAATCTTCTCTGGGTCAGATACAGAGGATGTCTTTAACTTAGAGGAATCTGACCTCAAATGTGGCTTTCGAGGAGCCAGGACTACCAATAGATTTATCAAATAAAGAACAGTGGAGTCGCCAAGGTGAGAGATAAGCAACTCTTCAACTCTCTGTGCTCACCTGATTAGAGAGTGAATATGATTTTTCGAGGCCCAGGGAAACTGATATTCTCAAATTCGTCCCCGGCAACGGCGCCAGAAAGATGTTGTAGACAATTCTTGTCCCTCCTAGAGATAGCCTAGAGTTGCTATAGACCAATGCCTAGGACATCTTAACATAGCAAGGAGCTCATAATATAGCTTGGGTTGTCAATCCAAAAGCTCTCTTACTATCACTTGCAAAACAAGGAAATTAGTTTAAATGGAACCAAACTCTCTCAGAAGCTGATACAAAGATAAGAATAATGTAGGAACAGCATGAAAAACTCCAATACAAAAGCATCAGACAGTTAAGAGACAGCTTACTACAAAGAGGCCCAGTTCAAATAATATGCCACAGAAATCAAATATCAGAAAGTGGATGCAGTGAAGAAACATGAAGAAGATACTAGTTAGCATGAGGCTAATACCCAGATACACAACAAAACCACATATGGGCTTATCCAACTAAGAATCCATACATGACAATGGCGTTTTAAAAGCACCCTCCTCAAGTAACTAATATAGCAGAAAATATGGATGAAATGAACATGGAACAGTATATCATGACTAGGCCTATTCAAAGTGCTTGACTAATCCAAGTATGGGCACCAACTAGGATGAATCCTTACTTAAGACCAGTGAGACACTCGCATTCTAGAACATGATACAAGAAGATAAATAGCATGAAATGAGATATTATATAAACACATAAGAAAAGATTACATACTGTGGGATACCAAAGACCAGAATCCTCATTACAGTTATAACTCCACCTCACTGAAACCCTACGGGCTCTGAGCCTTCATACAGAAACTTTACAAGATGTATACAAAATCCTTTCACTGCACAGTTTGCTGATAGAAATCTGGAACCTCTACAATGTCTTTCTTTCTAGTTTTTATATGAGAAGGAGAAAACTCTAGAGAATGAGGTAGGTGATACATTTAATGATCTGATTTGAATAAAATGGCCGAAAACATTCGCGCCCACACTGTGAATGACTAAATATAATTAACTGTACTTTGTAATCTACCTCCAGAAATAAATGCTGAGGATGAAAATCTCCTTATAAACAAGACACAAATAATAAAATATACAAATGTTTTGCCCTTTGCTGAAAGGGAAAAATCTGCTGCCATGAAACCTTGATATTGCTTGTGATTGTGCATAGTACTCTCGGCCCTCTAAATTTGAATTTAAACCCCAGATCTTTAATGCAGGGCACTGTGTCTCTTGATCTTTCGCTGATATTTCATGCTGCCCCATTAATGTTCTCGCCTACCTAAATCTGTCTCTTGATTTTCTCTGGAGGGTTCTATAGATTCAAATCCTTGCTTTATTTAATGGTGGTCACATCATAGCAGCTCCCGGATCTTTTCCCACCAATTCTGCTCCTGAAACATGGCCCTGTCGTGCATTCTCGGCCTCTGTAATGGCAATGACGAATCATGATAATTTTAGCCATGGTGATCCTGCAAAAACAAAAACTCGTTAAATAAAACCAATCACAGGGATGGCGGACATGGTGGGGTTAATGGAGATGGTGGAGCGGGTTTACAAAGAGGTAAAACAGTGCAGGGTGGCGGAGAAATTACAGTAGGGTGAAGAAAACGTAATAGAATAGTGAAGAGTGAACTGGCGGAGGTTTGTAACGTAAAAAATGTTCAAATACGATGAATGAATCGGATATACGAAAGGTGGAGGTATGACGCAGTGAACACGTGAAACAAATGATGAGGATGTACGAAAGATAGGTGGAAGGATGATGTGGAAGTGGACTGAGTCAATGACCAGGTGGATAAATCGTGACCGTTAGATCTCCAGGGAAGATCTACGGTTAGAAATGCGCTGGGGGCGATAGGCAGTGGGCCAGGGGCGCCGTGGACAAAGATTATCGCGTGTGTGACTTTGGAGGACCATAGCCGTTAGATGTGGACCCCAAGATCGAACAACCCAGGTGAATTCCGCTGCACATCCTTTGGCCGAAATTTAATGCGCGGGGAGAGCGGAGGCCTAAGATAAAGCGCGTGCATCTTCGAGGCACGATGGTCGTCGGATGGAGGCCCCGAGATCTAACGGTCACCATTTATTCCGCTACCCGACCTTTGACTGAACATTAACGTGCGAAATGGGAGTGGTTTCGGGCCCGTACAAAAGACACGTGACATGCGATCTATGGAATCGCTGGACCCGCGGAGAATACCGCCCTCTCAGCAATGGTGGTGCGGAATGAAACCGCTGGTTTCGCAACGGGTACGGGTGCGGGGACCACCATGGTAAGCACGGCTCCGCTCCATCGATTTGTTTTTGATCGGACGGCGGAGATGAACTATGGGGGGCCAAGGTGTACGAGCACGAGACTTTTGGAGCGACCCCCCGTAGTGAATGGCAGCCGTTAGATGTGGTCTTCACCCATCCCGAGTCAACTATGGGGGCACCAAGGTTTGACCCTACGGATAGAGTAAAGCCCCCCGCAGGGGAAACACTTTGGTCATGGCGTCGGGTCACATGGGAATCAAAACAGAAGAGGCTGAGACCTCAAGGGTTGGGCCCGATACAAATTTTAATGGCGGATTTAAGCTTTGAATAATGTATTTTTGTGAGCGAGAAGGGTAACGATAGATAGAAGGCGAGTGCTTTTGGCCACAAAGGGATTTAAACAGAATTGAATGGGGTTGATGGCCAGGAATTTCGAATGTAGGGGTTTTTATGCACAACAGATGGTGTTGAAAACCCAGACAAAAAATGGAACTCAAAGGGAGCTCACAAGAAAAATGGTAGAAAAATATGACAATGATGGAGGATCAAAGTCAGACCAAGAGTATAGATCTAGAGTGATCTTTAGGCAACAAAAAGTAGTGAGTGAATGGAAAAACCCTTCTATTTATAACAAAATATTGAATTAGTCTAGATATTAGTGCATAATTAAAATATTATTAACCAAATCTAGATCCAACTTTTATGGAATATTTTATTATATTTGTTGGAGGGAAAAAGAATTTGAATTTAGTCAAATCCCTTTATTTGTAAATAGTAAATAAATAAATGATTTATTTATTATTTTAATGATGTGGTTAAGTAATAATTAAATAAATAATGATTTATTCAATTATTTATAAATGATTTAGTCAAATTTAACAAGGAATATTATTTAAATAAGGTTTAAATCATTATTCCAAGAAAATAATAAGATAAATAATGATTTATCTAATTAATTTTCCTGTTTTGGGTTAAATATGACCAGGAATATTAATTAAAATATTGTTTAACTAATTATTCCTTAAGGAAAATCAAACAAATGTGGATTTATTCAATATTTCCTCATGGGGTTTCTTGTTTAGACCATAAACAACTTAATAAATATGGATTACTAAGTTATTTTTCATAGTGAAATCAATTTTACTTAGGGTAAAATTGGTCGTACATGGTGTACTTCGGTCCATCTAATAGTAACAGGTTAGATGACCAAAAAAAGGTGTAACAGATTTCCCCCCAGCGTGCGAGAATTAGGAGCTAATTGTATGACCGAAGTACATTGTAAGAACTCAATCACTAGACACCGAAGGGGAAGTTAGAAAGAGAGAAATATAAGGTAGATCAAAGCGCTAGATGACAAGACCCTAAGGAGGCGAGACTTATAGGTGTGACAAGTCTCTTTTATGAGTGAATATTTGTGCTATAGGCGGCGAGGGAGGCATACCTATGCCCACTGAGAAAAAGTACAAAGATTAATGCATCCAGTAAACAAGGGACTGAACTATATAGTACATGCTGGCATAAACATGAGCCAAATAATGGATCCCACATACATACTGTGTCTGGGATAACAACCAGGACTTATACAATAATATCTAAGTACAAGAGATATAAGTACAACCAAAGAGGCCCTGTAAACAGGAAAGGGCTCTGAAAATCTGAATGATACATGCAAACTAAAAGGCGTTGCAAGCGGCTGAGGCTGACACCATCAAATATATGGAGTTTCATCAAAGGCTGTAATGAAGAGGTCATCTGGGCATTTGGGGGGCTACCTGAAGGGCCACCCCCTCATGAGGTTTGAAACATTACACACACACCTGGGAATCACCAGTACAATATGTTGCATCACTGAACCATTGTATACGAATATCGATCATGCCATAAGGAGCTGGAACTGAGAAAAAATCAAGTCAAAGGGAAATAAGGAGTCCCTTTGCCTGATCTGAGGCACTGAACAAGAGTGGAAGTTGGAACCAAGGTACACTGCCCTATAAACCTATCTTCTGGAATGAATGATCTAATGTCGACAGAAGGAGGTCCGCCATAGGTGAGGCAATAAGGGATCCTCAACTAAGGCATGAGAGAAAGTAGTCGAGCGACTTACAGACTGACACCAGGTATGATGATGATGAAATGGGGGGTACTGAGTAGTGGACGGACGACTTCCCTTGTTAGAGCATAAAGGGCATGGATGACCTAGCAGCAACTGACACAATATCAAAGGGGATAGGGGACAGTAGGACTGAAGGCCATAATGTGTGACACGAGAGTGGAACCAAGCAATGAAGGATGGAGGACTATGGCGGGATACAAAGGGACTCGGGATAGACTCCATGGATGCGATGATGACTCAACTCGGATGCTCTAAACAAGGGTGATTTGATGATGCTTCCACACAAAAAAGGTCCAATGGGGACCATAAAGACATGAGTACAAGATGGTTACTTATGACGAAATTCGACACGAGCATGAAAAAGTCTAGAGGCAAAGTGGTGCCCCAAGTACAAGTGTTGCAAGTGAAGAAATTCGATTTTGAGGAGTGGTGAAGTAATGCTTCTTGGACAAAATGTGTCCTAGTGAAGTATAAAATCACAAAAAACTAACAAATACCCATTTGAGATCTCGGTGAGAGCTTTCCAATGGTACAGACAATTTGTCAAACTAAGCTACGGTTTGGCCGCAGTAGGCGAAAGAAAAATCTGGGGTTTCTCTTTTAATAAGGCATTTTCCCTCCAAATTCACTCATTTTCAAGTGTAGTTGTGGTGAATGTAGAGAGGAGAGAAGGCCCTAATTCTTGCGACGATTGTAGCGGGAAAACCGACCGTTGGAATCGAGATCTGTCAGTTCAAGGTAAGAGGCCTAACCCTACTCTTTCATTTTAGTGGATTGAAAGTTCAGTTTAGGTGCCCAAAGCTCAGGAACAGACCCCTTCTCTACTTCACGGCCGAGTCGTACTTTTTGGGGCAATATCTGCGACCTGGGTAGCATGTTTTGGGCAGAAAATTGTGACCTGTCCCAGGATTTTTCCTGAAAAGTGAGACCTGACACTGAGGGGTTTTTCTGTGTTTTTTTTTGGCTAAGAGATGGGTTTATATGTTTGAATGCAGTATTTCCTTTTTGTATACTGACAAATATTATGGTTTTGTGCAGATATGGCAGAATTGTAGATCAACTGGAGAAAGAGAGACCTGGACACATTACGGTCGAAGATCTGAGAGGATCATGGTGTCTGCAGTGCATTGGCCAGGTTTGGGGTCCTGAAGTTTGTGCAGAACCCTTTGATGAGAGCTGGGGAGCCCTTGTTGGCCTGGATTTTCAGTTATTGGGATCCGGACCATGAGTTCTTTATAGTGCAGGGGCACCAGATCAAGCTGACAATCCAGGATATATATTTTATGACTGGTCTCCCACCACTTGGGATGGTGGGGAATACTCAACCAGTGTTACCGCGAGGGCAGAACATCATGGAGTTTGTAGAGCGCCATTGTCGACTAGGTCTTCATGTCAAGGGGACACGGATATCGATCGGGGATCTAAGGAGTTTAAAGACCATGTTGTGGCTGCAGAGGTGCTGCAAATCCTGGGCAATCAGGCACTCCACCACATCACTAGAGGGCAGATAATGCTTGTTGAGAGTGTGTTGAGTGGGACCCACAATGGGTGGGCCTAAATGATGTTGTCGTCGTTGAAACGACAGCTGTTGCTATGCAAGCAGCAAGTGAACCATGACTATGCATATTGCACAATGTTGTGCTCTCTATTCTTTGAGAAGATTTCGACACTTAGACCTCATATACAGATCCAAGATGGGGGCCCAAGGGAGCCCAGGATGCGCTGATGGGGGTGACTCTTTGCAGAGGAGGAGGTGGGGCTATCGGACGGGTGTTCTGACCCTAGTTATTTGCTCATTGGGATCAGATTCCATTATACATAGGCGACTATCCCTATAGTGGGATGAGTTATCATGGGGCCCTAGACTTGCCACTACCACCTGGTTGAGTATGGGGGCCCAATGGTAAGTGACAAGTTGCTAATATTTTATGTGCATTTTAAATTTTCAGAATGTTGTATATGGTATTGATTCTTTCACTTTTGGTATACAGATACAACACTAGTAAAACAGGCTAGGTATATAGGAGGACCTGTAGTATCAGGAGCTGCAGGACCTAGTGGATCGAGAGCACCGCAAAATGAGGATGCAGCGGCCCTCCTAGAGGACATCCATCGTAGATGTGAGAAGCTTCTGATCAGTGTTTCAGAGTGCAGCTAGCATGACTTGGATGACCAGTATATAGAGCCATTTATTGGTCTACCCTCAGAGTGGTGAGGGTGTTAGCCACCTATAAAATTTGTCATATCAAATGGTGGCTAAAACATTTCTGAGCCTTCAAAAACCAAGTTTTATTGCTAAAAAATGTTATCTCTTGAAGACTCTTGAAGACATCATACCCTTGTTTCAATCTTCACTGCTGTTTCCATTTAGAAATCAGAAACTTTTTTGATTCCATAAGAGAAAATACTGCTGCAAACACCATTTTTCCCTCCTTCCACTTCAAAACTAACCCTCATTTTTACCCCTTTTATTCCCATGAAATTCCTCTATTTTTCATTTTTCCGCATTTCCCCTTCATGAAATCCCCTTTACAGAGTTTAAAACTCCTTTTTTAACTCTCCCAAAACCCCCAAATCCATTGAAAACATGGAAAAAAATCATAAAAAAAAGTTTTTTTACCATAGGCTTAAGCCCCCTTGGGCCAAAGTCCTAACCACTTCCCCTCCATACGCCTTGGTGCTGGAACCAAGCGCTAAACCATTTAAGCACTTATCGCATCGCAAAAATCCAAGCGCACAAATATTTTGGTCAAGTTGAAAGTTCTTATGCAATTAGCCTTTTGTTCATAACCCCTGATCCTATTATGGCCTCATATAACCCTTGTGCCCGCAGTCGGGCGCTAAAAACATTGTATAATACAAAAGAGTATCAGTTTCGAAGACAAAATACATCATAATAGAGGATTGAAGACAGTTTGAGGATTACGGCTAAAATTGATTATCAAAAGCCTAATCCTCTAAATTAAAACAGTGATTAAAGAAAAATCAAAAGATCATCAGACAGAAAAGCCTCCACCGCCACATCAGAGGCAAATTGATTCCTCTTAGCTACCATGAAGCCACTTGTAACCTCAAAGCATTCAACAGAGGCCGAATTATTATCAGAAAGAAAATATTAGTCTCAGCACAGTTGAGCAATCAATTCTACTGAAGGAACTTAATGCAAAAAATATCAGCAGAGTTATTACTACATGAAACATAGCCTTAAAAGTCAACAAAAGCTCCTACCGAGCTTAATTCTTAAATGTAAAACATTAATACAAACAGAACATATGTAAACTTCTCCATCGAGCCCCTCAAAGGCCAAGAAGTCATTAATCTTTATTAATTATCTTGGGAGATCTTTTATCCTCTCCCACATCCTCATTCCTTCTATAAATACTTCTGTAGAAGATGAGAAAATGTTGGTTGCAGAACTTTGAAATATACTTGAGCTATAAACTTCTGATTCTAAGTAGTGTTCAAAGGCTCTTGAAGCTCTGCTTGTGATAGGATATTAGGATGAGAAGTGAAGATCATTGCTAACCTGAAACACTGTACTTAAAGCTGTAACTGGTTTGGAGCATCAATACAAGTTGATTTTTGGGATCCTGGTCTATGTCGACGGTGATGTTATTTCTTATTGTGAATTGTTATTTTATTTATGTTTTCACTTTGTCCATTTTCTCTTATAAAGAACAGCAAGCATAGAGTTAGGATTTACTGTATATCAGTACCCTTCTCTGACTGATAAGCTTTATCTAAATGTTTTCTTCCAATTTGTGTTATTTAGGGATGATTTAATTCAGTTTAAGCAGTTACGAATGTTGGCATTCCCTCATCCTAATGTCTGAGCTAATTGTTATTCTTTAAAGTTATTTTCAGTTTATGTTAAGTAGAGATGAACTAAGGAAGATATGGTGAGCCCCGGTCCTAGTTTTATCCCCAAATACTATCTGAAAGTTTCCCTAAGAGTGTGTTGAAAGATGGCTAGTTTTGAAGTACTTACCAGATCTTAGACCATTCTTTGTTATCATTTGTATTTCCCTTCGTGTTTTAAATGTTTTCTATTGAAAGTGTATCAAAGGCTGACTAGTTTTGAAGTACTTACCAGATCCTAGTTTACTTTTATTTTTTTCTTAAGTGTATGTCAAAAGCTGGCTAGTTTCAAAGCACTTACCAAATCTTGGGCTGCTCTTTGTTCTTCATTTGTTTAAATTCCCCTTCTTGTTGTATCATTTCATTCCATAAATCAACTTTAAAGAGATCCCTAGACATAGATGACTTTCCCCATAGACCACTCTTGAACCTGATTGTTTCAATTAAAACTCTATTATGACTCCATAGCCCAATGGACTAAAACCAGCATTGCATCCATCTTTTTGGCCAAAGCTTGTTCTATTTGCTTGCAACTTCTCACCTTTGGAACTCTTTCCATTTAGGACTTTCCACTCAAATAATAATCATGCTCAACCATCCAAAACAAACAAAAACCCTCGACCTTCATAACTAGCCTAATATCATTACCCAAAACCTCAAAGATAAATCCATCTTTACACTTATTGGAGAGATCCCTCTCCGGATTCAGGAGGGCTAGATCCTAGAATCCCAAAGTGGTTGAAACGATGTTCTCCATGCAGTCGGACTTTTTCCAATCTTTATGATTACAGGGAGCTAACATTTCTGGCGACTCCACTAGGGACCTGTGAGTGTTTTTCATCATAAATACTTCTAAGACCTCATAAATCATAATTTCAAGAACTTTGTGCAGAGAGTACAAACAGCCTCTTCAAGCACTACCAACTAATGGTAATCATGATAAAACTTGTTTGAATCTGTGATAAACTAGGTAAACCCTAGGATTCTCATAAGAGTTTATCTAACCTTGAAGGATCAGCTAGTTTAGCCATAAGAGTGAAATGTCTTTGTCTCATAACTGTAGCTAAGTTTTGAAACAGATTTAGGACACTCTTAGAAACCACACAACTGAAAAATAACTCAGAAAAACCCAAAAATAATTCAGATTGGAATTTAATAAACATGGTGGTGGACCATAAAACCTCTTACCTCAAAAGGAGCTAGAAACTTCCACTTGGCAACTCCACAATCCTTAACAGACCTTAAGAATCCACTGCGGAAGAACCCTTATCATCATAACATCGTTTAAAGCTCAGTTAGAGGACTGTAGGATTTAAATTTGTGAAACAGACTAGTTAACCTCCTAAATATTGTTATATATGGTTGAAATTTTCTTGTTTAGTTGGTTCTAAAAACATAGCATAGTGGCTCCTTGAAAGATTCATGCTAGAGCCTACCCTGACCCAAACCCACTTGAGATAGTTGACAACCCAGAAAGTATCCTTAGGAAGTCTCTTAAGATAAATTTTTCAACTGTTTTCAGATCACCCTTGAGAGCTAATTCAGTTCTTGAAAATCTTGCAGCTCTACAACAATCATAAGAAGATCTAATAAATCCATTTAGAACTAGGTCTCTTGATGATTTAGATCAGCTAGTTTCTGAGTCTTCACTTTCATCTCCTGAAACAAGTGAACATCTTGGTAGTAGAGAAACAACACCACCTGATTCACAATTCCTTTCCAATTTAGGTGTCTCTCATCCAAGATTAGCTCAGCAATCTATCCCTGGCCCATCCACATCTCTTCACCCTACATCCACTGTCCAAACCACTCCACTTCAGCCCATTTTACCTTTTGTTAATCCACCTCCACCACATATCATGGCAACATGGTATGCTCCCTTAGTCCTTCCTGTACCACTAGTCAATCTTCCACAGGACTATTAGTCCGAAATTCCATTATATGATGCTATCAATGCTACTACTGCATCCCAACATGTGGATAAGATGAATGACTACTTTGACAGAAATTAAATTGATGATGATTCTGTCAAGCTAAGACTATTTTCTCAAAGTCTGTGGGGAGAAGTAAGAAAATGGTTTAAAGGCTTAACCCCCCATAGTATCAATGATCTTCAAGCCTTCCATCAGACATTCTTAAACAAATTGGAAGTGAAGAAGAATCCTCTCCAAGTCCTTTCTGATTATAAAAACCTCCATAGAAACACCGGGGAAAGTGTCCAAGCTTACTACACTAGATTTAACAGTGTATACAATGCACTTTCCCCAGATCTAAAACCTCCACAAGGCTCAGCTCTGAACAATTTTCCTGAAGGGTTTGACCCTGAGATGGCCTATCAGCTGAGAGAGAGAGATCCTACAACTCTTGAAGAGACACAAAAAGGAGCTCTTGCTATGGAAGTTAATTTGATGGAGAAGAGAGCAAGAATGAAAAATGAGAAGAGAGTGTCCTTCAGAGAGGAATCTACCCCTTCCACTTCTAGTTCAAAGATGGAAAAAATTATGGAGGAGATGATGAAGAAAATGAGCATCCTTGAGAGAGCACAAGCAAGTCAAAACCAAACCGCTCCTCAAAACAGAAACCAGAAACAGAATCAGAATTTTAGAAGGAACCAACCTCTAAACATACCTAGGGAAGATGATCAACAAATCACTCCTCCCCTTCATCAAAACTATGTGAGTGAGGTTGAGGAAACAGATGAAATAACAGAGGAAGATGACATCAACATGCTGGTAGTAGATAATGATGACTTTGAGATTCATTATGATAGAAAACAAGGTCTTTACACACCTTATGATGACAAAAGGGATGATGATGAAAGTTATTATCAAGACATCGAAAATGTCATCATAGAGTCTCAAAGAGAATAGGAACTTAGAAGCAAAACCAGTCAACAAACTCCCAACACCAAAACCTCTAACAAATCTTCACAAAACAGCACTGTAAAAAAGCCTAAAGTTGTCAAACAGAAGGACAAAACAGTAGCTGTAAATGCTGATAAAGGTAGAGAGAAAGGCACTCAAAACGTTGCAAAATAGAGTGTAGAACTTAGCAGTACTAACACTTCAGTGAGTACTCCTGTGAAAACAATTTTTTAAAATGTAAATAGAACAAATCAGCAAACTGATGTTGTTGATAGAATGGCAGCTAGTAAGGTTGAGACAAGTACTTCAAGGAATCAAATTCCTTTCATCCTGGAGTAGGAAATTTCGAAGATTAAAATATCTGTTCCTCTCTCTGAGCTAGCTGCCCAAAATGTATATAGGACCCAAATTTTGAAGGCTTTAAACATTGAAGAAAATAATGACACAATCAATCTTAACGATGACCAACTAGAGCTTATTTTTGGTCCAAAGATTCAAGGTAAGTATCAAGAGGGACCTGTTCCTCCCTTTTATGTAAGTTTAAATGTTCATGACAAGATTTTGCACAACGCTATGCATGATTTTGGGGCTTCTCATAATTTAATGCCTAAAGCTGTGATGGAGAGCCTTGGTCTAGAAATCACCATACCTTATAAAGACCTTTACTCCTTTGACTCGAGCAGAGTAAAATGTTTAGGATTAATCAAAGACCTCTAATTTAACTTAGCACAGATTCCAGCCAAATGCTTAGTCATGGATATTGTAGTGGCTGATGTTCCCCCAAAGTATGGAATGTTGTTATCTAGGTCCTGGGGGGCTAAGTTACAAGGAACCATGCAGATGGACATGACCTATGCGACCATCCCTATTTTCAATTAGACAAGAAGACTCTACAGGGAGTCCCATATGCAATACACAGTTACAAGCCAAGACAGACCATAAAATTCTCCTCTGTATTCGGTAAATACAGGCCTCGATTCTTTCATCTTGTTTAACGATGAAACTTTTGGTGAACAAGTCACTTTAACAGAATTAATGGCCAATAGGGAGGAAGAAGAGCACAACACAGAAGTGTCAAAACAGTTTGCTGCATTTGAAAATTCTAGCAAACCAAACACAGGTCTTGAGCTACAAGTCATGCGTCCTTTGCCTTTAAACCTTGATATTCAAGAAAACATTCATCAAATAAATGAAAAACCTGAGGAGTTGAAACAAATACAACTAAGTGTTGATATTCCTCAACAACCTGAAAGCAATTTAGTTGAAGAGGACAAACACCAAACAGATGAACCTGAATCTAGTCCCCTATGGAGTATGAACTTCGACGGGTCATGCACTAAACCAACGCTAGTGCAGGTGTCTAGATATGCAACACTGAGAACAACCACACAGAGAGCATTTCCTATAGATTAAACTTTCAGTGTTCTAATAACATAGTGGAATATGAATCCGTGCTTTTAGGCTTACGTTTGTTGAAAAAGTTAGGAGCCAAAAGAATCAGAGCATATGGGGATTCTGAGTTAATAATTAGGCAAGTCAATGGGGAATACAACGCAAATCACCCAAGACTTAGGGCCTATCGAAATGATGTCGTGGACCTTTTAAAAACTTTTGAGGAGCACCAGATAATTTTTGTCCCGAGAAAAAGAAATATTGTGGCCCACAGCTTAGCCTTTGCAACCAGAACATGCTTAACACCATATGAAACTAAAAACTGCACAACTCAGATAAAATTTAGACCAGATGTTCCTGATAACGAAAAATATTGGCAGGTATTCGACGGAGACAAACAAATAGAAGACTTCATGTAATTCAGAAATGAATTCGAACTACATAGTTTGGATTCAGATTATGAAACAGACTGCAATAGTGAAGAAAATTTTCTTGGAGAAGAAGAACAGTCTGCTGAACTTTTCAATATAAATCTACTATCTAGCAAACTGGAAAACAAAACAGAATTTACTGCAGAGTTAGAAACAGAGGAGTTAGAAACCCTGCAGTCTAAAGATCAAAGTTTGCCTAAGGGTCTGGCCCCTTTAGAAGAGTTGTTTGATTTTAACGATGTGGCCAAGAAGCCAAAACTGGAGCCTGTAGAGACTGAAGTGGAAGAGTGCAATATAGGCAATAAACTTAAACCAATGATGATTAAACTGTCTAAGACTTTACCAGCTCGCATTAAACTCAAATACATAGAGTTGTTTAAAGAATTTTCTGATGTTTTTGCGTGGAGTTACGAAAATCTTAAATCCTATGACACTGAAATAATATAGCACAAAATACCTCTCAAATAAAACCAAAAACCATTCAAACAGAAACTGCGCAGAATAAACCTTGTTCAGCTTTCTTTGGTTGAGAAGGAAATCAAGAAAATGTATGAAGCTAGTATTATTGTCCCTACTAGATATTCTGAGTGGATGTCTAATCTGATGTTAGATAGGAAGAAAACAGGAGAGGTCAGGCTTTGTATAGACTTTAGAGACTTAAACAAAGCTTCATTGAAAGACAACTACCCTTTACCTAAGATGGATCATATTTTACAAAGGGTGGTGGGGTCTAGAAGAATTTATTTGCTTGATGGCTATTCAGGGTACAATCAGATCTTAATCCACCCTGATGATCAACTAAAGACAACTTTTACTACACCATGGGGCACTTTCATGTATGTGAAAATGTCTTTTGGTCTAATGAATGCTGAAGAAACTTTTCAGAGAGCCATGGACATAGAATTCTCAGAAGAACTGGGCTACTTCATCATTATATACCTTGATGATGTTACTATTTTTTCAAAGACAGATGAAGAGCACTTAGAACATTTAAGAACAGTCTTCGAGAGATGCAGAAAGTTTGGTATATCTTTGAACCCTAAGAAAACACTTTTCGGTCTCCAAAAAGGTAAACTTCTTGGACACATTATTTTTGAAGAGGGTATTAAGATAGATCCAAAGAGGATCGAGGCCATATTGCAGATATCTCATCCTCGAAACATCAAGGAGTTGCAATCTTTCATTGGAAAGATTAACTTTTTGAGAAGGTTCATCCCCGACTTGGCTGAGCTCCTTAGAAATATCACAAACATGTTGAAGAAGGAGCAAGGGGTAAAATGGACCTTGGAAGCAAAGAAGTCCTTTGAGCTGGTGAAACAAGCGTTAACCAAAACACCGGTTCTAATAAGTCCTGATTTTTCAGAATATTTTTATATTTTTTCATTTGCATCAGAACATACAATAGCTGTTGTCCTTTTACAAAAAAATCCACAAGGACAAGAGCAGCTTATTGCATTCTTTAGAAAGGCTTTGAGGGATGCCCCTTTGAAGTATAACATTATGGAAAAGAAAGATTTTGCTTTGGTTAAAGCTTTAAAAGACTTCAGAGTATACATCTTACACTCACACATCATTGCCTTTGTCCCAAATTCAGTTGTGAAAGACATTCTAACACAAGACCCAAATGGTAAGAGAGGTAAGTGGATAGTTGTTATTCTTGAATATGATTTAGAGATAAAGCCCACTAAACTCATCAAAGGCCAAGGTCTAGCTAGATTAATGGCTGAATCAAATTTCGAAGTTCTTGATATTAATATGATTAATGCTTTAGATGATCAAGAGGAAATCTCAACTCCCATTGTTGAAGACCATTTTATGAATTCCTCTTGGTATGCTGATATTCTTTATGTTTTTCTTAATTTGAACACACCTCCTGGTTTGACAAAAACAAAGGCAAGGTTTCTAAATTTAAAAGTTGTAAACTATTGCATTATAGATAGATGTCTTTATTGGAAAAAAGAAAGTGGTATATTTCTTAAATGTTTGCCTGAGTTTGATGCAGAGAAGGTTAAGCACGAGTTCCATGAAGGAGAGTGTGGAGGCCATTTATACTGAAAGACAACAGCCAACAAAATCTTGAGGGCTGGTTACTATTGGCCTACTCTTTTTCTCGATGTACACAAGATGATAATTGCCTGTCATAAATGTCAACTTTTTGAAGGCAAAAAGAAGCTTCTACCCCTACCTCTGCATCTAATCACTGTTGAAGCCCCTTTTCAATAGTGGGAACTTGACTTCATAGGTGAAATCCATCCATCATCTTCAGCTCAGCATAGATGGATTCTCACTGCCACATACTACTTCACTAAATGGATAGAAGCCATCCCTTGTAGGCAAGCCAATGATTATGTTATTATAAAGTTCATGGATAATTATATTCTCTCTATATTTGGCTATCCTACCAAGATCATCACTGATAATACAGCAGCATTTGGATCAAAGAAGATGGTTGAGTTCTGTCACAAGTATCAGATAACATTGGGGCATTCCACGGCCTATTACCCACAAGGTAATGGACTTGCAGAATCCTCAAACAAGAGTTTAGTGAACATAATCAAGAAGTTGTTGGAGGACAAAAAAAAGTCTTGGCACACAAATTTTGTGCATGCACTTTGGGCTGACAGATTGACTTTGAAGAAATCTATTGGCATGTCACCCTACCAGCTTGTGTACGGCATTGATGCAATATTTCCAACCAGCCTTGGTGTTCCAGTTATGAAGTTGATTTAGGAGGTTCAGTCTGAAGATAATGACATGATCAGAAGGATAAATCAGACTATTCACCTTCAGCAAACCAGAGAGGAGGTTTATAACAAAGCATTACAAAAGCAGGACAGCATTAAAAAGATTTTTGATAGAAGAACAAAGGCCAGCAATTTCAATATTGGGGACAAAGTTTTAAAGTGGAACTCAAGGAGGGAAGACAAGGGCAAGCATGGAAAATTTGACAACTTATGGCTTGGCCCTTACTTCATTCATTCAGTTGCTGGTAATAATGCATTTTTATTACATGAGTTGAATGGAGCAGAATTGTTTGGGGTCTTGTCAATGGCAGGATGCTTAAGCATTACTTATCTTGATCCATGTCATGTTCTGAAAGCCTTTTTATCTTTTTTCTCATTATAAATATTTCACCCACCATTGCATTCAAAGTTAGAAAAAACAAAATACAAAAATAGTGAAAGAAAGAAAAGAGGGCATATTGCAAAAACAATAAAGGTACAGCCCCATACCAACAAAAAGAGAAACAAATCTGAAAGTGTGAAAGCTTAAATGCCACTCCTGAAAATACGCTTCTAGTTAGTCAAACAGCCTAATATTGACTAATTAGTTTTAAATTTATTGTTGATAGGATGGTGAATTCGATTTGCTGAACTGTTTAATCTTGTCTTATCAGTAGGTAGATTAGGCTAGAAATTAAGGGTTCAAACATGCTCAAAATCTGAACCTATGCTTCCAAAACATGAATGACTCAAATATGTTTAAATTTTTGAGTCAAAACAGAGGTAAAGACTGGTTCTAATCAGCTTAAAATTTGAACCAGTCAACAAAGGAAAAAACAGCTCAAACAGAAATGAAAACAGAGCTGTAAAAAGATGAAGGAAGTGCTTGAACTTTCATATCTTAAGCATTCCATTTTGTTTTAATTTTCTGCAAAATAATATCTATGTGCAGCTTGTTTTTTATGCCATAGATCAGCATCAAGTTAGATTGTTCAATCCTGACTTGTATGTTTTTTAATTTCTGTTTTAGAATTTAGAGAATAAAAATCTGTTAGACTGTTTAATCCTAGAAGATTGGTAGATTAGGTAGAGAAGCATATGGAATCAAATGTTTAGTCTGATTCTATGGAGAAATAAGGAGTAAAATTAGATTAGTTTTATGCTTACAAAAGAATAAAATGTTGTGAAAAGAGTTTGCCAATCCAAGTGCACTCTGATGAAGAAAAAATGTTAGATCAGTAGGATTAGGTAGGTATAAAGCTTATTGATGAAAGATCCATTGTTTTTGTGGTTGCTAATATGTTTTCAGAGAAAAATAATATCATTCAAATAAATAAAGGCAGCCCAATGGATGAGGCATTGATCAGCCTCCCAGAAAATGCAAGTCTGAATTTCTTGATGCCTTCAAGAAGGCACCATCCCCAAGTGGAGCCACTGTTAGCCACCTATAAAATTTGTCATATCAAATGGTGGCTAAACATCTCTGAGCCTTCAAGAAACAAGTTTTATTGCTAAAAAATGTTATCTCTTGAAGACTCTTGAAGACATCATGCCCTTGTTTCAATCTTCACCGTTGTTTCCATTTAGAAATCAGAAATTCTGTTGATTCCATATAGATTAAATACTGCTGCAAACACCATTTTTCCCTCCTTCCACTTCAAAACTAACCTTCATTTTTACCCCTTTTATTCCCATGAAATTCCTCTATTTTTCATTTTTCCCCATTTCTGCTTCATGAAATCCCCTTTATAGAGTTTAAAACTCCTTTTTTAACTCTACCGAAACCCCCAAATCCATTGAAAACTTCGAAAAAAATCATAAAAAATAAGTTTCTTTACCACAAGCTTAAGCCCCCTTGGGCCAAAGTCCTAACCACTTCCCCTCCATATACCTTGGTGCTAGAACCAAGTGCTAAACCATTTAAGCACTTATCGCATCGCAAAAATCCAAGCGCACAAATATTTTGGCCAAGTTGAAAGTTCTGATGCGATTAGCCTTTTGTTCATAACCCCCGATCCTATTATCGCCTCATAAAACCCTTGTGCCCACAATCAGGCGCTAAAAACATTGTACAATCCATCTCCGATTGATATTTTCCTTTGTAAATTTCATAAACCCACTTTCCTAAAGTTTTGGTCTAAACCCGCCGGAGTTATGTTTTTAATGAAAAAATTGGTAGATTGAAAGACCCGCATCAAAAGTTCTGATGTGATTGAAGCCCCACTATATAAACTCTACCCCCCCCCCCCCCCCCCCCGCTTTACTCCATATGACTTCACCCAGGACCAAGAGTTAAAGTCCCAAGCACCAATCGTATCGCAAAAAATCCAAATGGTTAGATTGAAAGACCGCACCAGAAGTTCCGATGCGATTGGCCCTTTATTCATAACGCCCCAGGCCTTCGCATTCCATATAATCAAAGGCCCCGCAGACGAGCGCCACGCCACTTTATAATATAACCCACCCCAATAGAAAAAACCTTTGTATTTATTATATTTTTTGGTTTTTCATATGTATTAAAAGGTTTCCTCCGGTGCATGTCTTAAGATAATCTCCATCGTTGATCTAAAACCTGATCAAACGGTCTGCGTAGCATCGCATCACAAAGTTTTCATCAGGTGCATTTTATTTCTCTCCCCAATTCGTCATCCCCCGATCAATCGAGAGCCATTGATCTCCTCCCCACCTTCCTAGATCTAACGGTCCATATTCACCCCGATCGTTAGCCTTCCTCCACCTTCAAAATCCTTTGATTCACTCCCCACCGTTGATATGATCCTCAGATCAACAGCCAGCGCTCAATTGCTTCGGCGCTTCCATGTTCTTTGTCCTGCCGATGCCAATACCTATGATTGCATCTGGACCGTCCACGTGTCCAAATCGGACGGTCCAAATCGCACTCCCTGACTTTGGTTTAAATTCATGCGCCCCGCGTTCTAATGTTTTTATGACCAATCCCGACCGTTGATCTCCGCAGATCAATGGTCCTTATTAACTCCTTCTTCGCTTTGTTATTATTTCATCCAACCCCCAGATTCAATCATGGCCGTTGATATTCTACATCCAACGGCCCATATTAAACCCAATAGGCCTGCCTCCTGTGGGTCCTGCCTTCTCCAAAAATCTGATCTCGACTATCCATCTCAAATCCAACAGCCTAGAATAAAGCTGCTCTGCTTGCTTCTGCCCGCGCATCTATTTCATATTGCGCTCATTCTCCACTGTCAGATATGAGGCCCCATATCTGACGGCCCACATTCCAAGTCGTGTAACTTTAAGCATGGTGATTAATTCCTGAAAATCACACGATATAAGTTGTTTTTAAAATCCACGTGTCGGGCGGGGACGCATATCACGTTCCAAAAGGCAAAACTGCCAACTCGCCTTTCCTCCACGCGAAAACAGTGGTTTTTCCTCCTGAAACCACCTTTCCCCATTTATATTATGATTCATCGTACGCGATACCCGCCGTTGGTCTCTGCAGATCAACGGCTCAGATCCAATCTGGCCTTTCACCATCGCCCTCCGCCTCTACCAAGGATTTTAACGCGTGATATCCACCATTGATCTCGTGGGCCGATCTCATCCGACGACCCACGATCATCGCGAACCCCCAACTTCACTTTTTATCATATTTTCTCCGAACTAAGGTTTTAACCTTATTCTTTTGCATTTTATTCCAAAAATCCGAATAATGTGACTTCTTCACATTACTAGTCCACCGCTTATCCCGACCGTTGATCTCCTTGATCAGCCATGGATCAACGGTCCTAACTTAAAAACTCCCTCTTGTTGGGCGGATTAATCAATCTTGCGGACAAGATCGATCTCCCTAGTACCAAAAGGTAATCTAGCAACAAACATCCAAATAAACCTATCTTTCTCTAAACATATGCGGTTTACAAAAGAATACTATAAAGGTGTTAAGAACTTACCGTAGAGACAATGCTTGTTCAAAGTTGTTGTCCCTCGTGCACTTGAAGGAGTTATCTTCGCAAACCTGCAGTCACAAACAAGCAAACATTAAATAGCACCTGTATAGTAAACATCATAAACATGCTTATCATGGTGATCAAGGAATCCATGAAATAAATAGTTGATTAACAGCTTATTGGGAAAAATGAATACATTTGTATTAACTTTGAAAGAAAGAAAACCTTACAACCTTAGCCTTGATGTTGAAAAGGCCTTCCCGGGGTCTGAAGCAGGAATCTCCTCTACTTTGACAAGCCTTGCACTCTTCCAACCGAGACAGATAGAGGTATGTGATCTCTCCTCACAAAAATCTCAGTTAAATGAGTCTGAATCCCAACAGCACTTAACCTCAAATAATTATAAACCTTTAACTCCCTTTGAGGCTACCCAATGCCTCTTTTTATAATGGAAAAGAGGAGGATTCAGTTCCAACTATGAAGGGATAGAATCCTCGTTCAAAGGGATAAGCTCCTCACATCAAGGGGTTAGCTCTATAAGGTAAGGGATACATGACCTCAAAAGAGCGGTTCTTCCACCGCAAGATTCTTTCTAAAGGCTTCTAGAATTTACTAAAAATGAGCTTTTTGAGTTTACTTGCGCCTTTTTAATATTTACAGGAGTCTGCACCCATAACACAGAAAAAGTGCTTTCATGTACGCAGGAGTCATGAACATTAGGTGCGGGACCGCAGGCAAGATAAAGAGAAAGTGCGATACCAGAGTTAAGGAGATTTTTAAGAAATTTTCTCTTATTTTCAAGGCTTGACATGAGGAACTGATGTGTTATACTTGCAAAGGAGGAAGTATGAGTGATAATGAGCTCATATACATAGCAGAATGTCAAGATGACAATTTTCAGTGCAACAGATTACCCTCTAAAGTGCAACGTCTGGAATAGATGAAGCTGAATTCTGTCATATATGAAGAGTGTGGTACTTTATCATTTAAAGGATCATCTTGTGGACACCCCAGTCGGAACCTGTAAAATCATTCAATGCAAAATATATATATATATATATATATATATATATATATATATAAACATATCATCCCTCAGGTAGGCATTCCCATACTCAGATCAAAACTAACTAGAAACTTATTCAAACTGTTCTGATACAGGAATGATTGTGAATACATCAATAGTATAGACATGTGTAGACACAGTATGGATGCAGCCATCTGCTTATGAATAGTCCACTGAATGAATAACAAAATTCCTCCCAGCCTGGATGGTAGAAACTAGATCCTGGGTCTTGATTTCTGCATCTCGAACTAGTACGATTCTATCCATGTGAATGAATGTGTCGAAGTCGAACATGGTAGAAACCACTTGATTACCAGCTAATGATGTAAGCTGTTAACAAGTGTGAGAGTAACCACCAGTAATGTCAATGGCTCTCAAAGTACTTAGTACAATCCATAAAATGTGAATGAATGAGCTGAAGTCGAACATGTCACGGAATCATTTGATCAAAGGTCAATGATGCAACCTGTCATCGAAGGAAAGAAACCTGCCATTGAGGCATGAAGATTTCAAGGTACTGATAATTTCTAGATCAACTTCCTCGATAATGAGCTGTCGTCGATAGAAAGTGATCCGTCATAGGCAATCCCACAACACGAAATCATAGATCAAGTTTTGAAGAAATGTATTGGCAAGGACTAACTCAGGGATGGTCAAAATGGATGACAGATATTTTGTAGATGAATGGTTTATTTGAACTGTACTCTTAAACACATAATGACACTGCAGATGGCTTGGTGACAATTGACCCAAAGCTAATACCCAAAAACCGGCTGAAGACTTTCAATGTGGTTTGATTAACTGTTAGGCAAAGGATTTCCCAACCTAGGTGAACAAAAAGTGTCGTGTTCAAGAGTGGTTAACTAGATTTTCGAAAAATCAAAATACAACAAACAAGTCCATTTTTCTCTCTTTTCCCCCACCATTTATGGCAAGTACCTCTTTATTTTTGAAAATCTTGAGGAGGATAACATTTGCTTGTTTATAAGCTCATCCTTCATATGAGTCCAACTTAGTTTAAGATTCGAACCCTAAGAAGGAGTGGTTCGTTCCTGTTTTAAAATTGAACAAGTCCTTTACTATTAAATTTTAACGAGTCCAATATAGGAGAAACTCGGTATTTTTTCAATTTTAGAGAGTCAGAAGAAAAAACTTAAGAAGACTCCATGGGGGTACTTTTTCGTAAATTTAGTCTTTCGGGCCCGAAAAAGGATAAAATAATGCAAGAGAGAACTCTATTGACCGTATTTAATCAACGTATACCTTTTTCGTAAATAGTCCATTTCAGTCCGTAAAAGGGGTAAACTTATACTGAAAGGACGATCATTCATTTATTTTAACGAGTTCGAATAATCAAGTGCTCGGCAATCTTTTCAATTTTCGAGAGTCTAAAAAGAGCTTAAAAGAGGACTCCAAGTTTTCGCTTTTTTGTAAATTTTTGAAAGAGTCTGATGTTGAGCATTGAAAGAGGTATGAAATTATTGTACATTTGCTCATTCTTTACCATAAATATACTCCTGTTTGCCCTTTGAAAGGTAATTCATCATAGGAATTACAATAGAATTGGAAAGGTTTACGTTTAATACAAAAAGGTGACTAAAAGCTATTTTTGATTGAAAAACAAGAATTCGGAGAGGTGAACATCTATACCAAAGGCATGGCTGAGAACAATATAACTGTTGCTCCATCAACATCGAATCATATCCAGCCAAAGGCAAGGAGATCTGAACGAATAGCCCAGAAAAGGGAGGAAGCAGCTCGGCCACAATCAACATAAACAGAACGATGAATAAAACACAGAGGAACGAATCCCTCAGGATCTTTCGATCCTGAGGGATCATTGTTTAAACTTATCTTATTTCTTGATTGGTCCGTCGAAGGATTGATATATAGAACCACATCCTTTAGTGACAGGGGGACAGATCGCTGTTGTTATTGGGAATCATTCGAAAGACTTTACATTTTCTGTTATATTAGCTCTCTGTTTGAGAGAAAACCTTTCTGTAAGACTCTATGTTGGTTTAATACAAAGCACGCGTCTCATTTACTTTTCGTAATTCTGAATTAGCCCAGCAGTATTTCACTGGCGCTAAGGGCCCGGCTCTAGTGGAATTACTTCGCTCTTTGTATTCTATTCTTTATTTACTGTTGTGTGAAGTGTGTTTCATGTTTGAATTGATTTATTGTTGATCGGATTAAATACAGAGTCATTGTTGTTCTCATTTCTTTACATAAGCACAATTCGTTGTTTTATTATTTCGCTGCACTGACTTGTATCTGATTCAAACTGTTGTTCTTTTAGTTTGTAATTTGTTGTAATCATGGTTGTGTGGTGAGAAGCTATTGACAGAATTGAAGCATAGGAATTTAGTGCTTTAGAATTGTAATTGCTGTTCAATTTCCATTGTTGTTCCATTTCTGTTTGTTATAGTTATACGATGTTGTTCCTTTTTAAACTGTGTTTTGTTTAAGTTGTTTTCATTGAATTTACTTTCAGTTTGATGGTTATAAGATCTCCAACTATAGAGGATAGAGGCGCTAGCTTCCAAATTCCCAGATCGGTCATCTTGCATCGATTTCTAAGGGAAAGAGTTACTGCTACTGCATCCCTGATCGATGTTCTGCAAAGATTAAAGTAATTTTATCTTTCCATTCATGTCACTGTAATTAGGTTTCTTTTCAAGCATTGGTTTTGTTATTTTATACTACATCTTCATAGCATTACTCTTAGACAATTGCAAGCCTCAGACAGAGTACACTCTTGGAATAAAAAGACGCTCCCGGATTGATAATTAATGTGAGATAATTAGGTGTTCAAAAGATACCTTTTTATGCCTCGACATTTTGGCGCCGTTGCCGGGGAGAGTGTATGCCATTTTAAAGGAGTAATGCACAGCTGATTTTCTTCTGCTTGCAAGGAATTGGGTATTAAAGACGGAAGGTAAGAACCTGCGCACTAGGCAAGAAACACACTTGCTCGCAGCCCGCTTTACAACAGAAGTAAGTAAGCTTCTTTCTCTAGGTAGGAATGAAGGTTTGTTTTCTTTGAATGAATAAATCAACTAAGCGAAAAAAAATTCCTCCTAAAACTGAAAAACCTAAGGGACCGGTGACCCTTAGGCACACGACCTTTATTGATGAAATCCTTAAAATAATTGAATCTCAGTCATCAGTAGGATTTAAAATAACTACTTCTAGACAGCCTACTAGTTCCCTTCAGGCTACAGAATCACCATCTGAAGCCTTCGCTGAGATACACAGTCAAACAGAGGGAATTGAGCAAGATTCCCAAGAAATTGAGAATCCTTGCATAAGTTTCCTTCAAGAAGGGAACTCCAGAAATCTCCGAGAAGGAGAAGGGGAAACGGGAGAAATCACAGACTTGAAATATCCTATTGAAATTTCCCAGACAATCAGCAGCCCAGATAAGGGAAGTGTTGTTCAACTTATTCAGAACCAAGGTCCTGAATCACCTCAAACAGTAGGCCGACAGGAAAAACTTATTATCCCAGATAAGGGAGTGTTGTCAAAACTATTCCTGCCTCTACTCGTCAACCTAGAAATTCCCTGGAAATCCCAGAGGGATATTGGCATATCTTCGATCAAATGGCCCAGAACCAAAACCAGAATCAGCAACAAACCTATACACTGCAATATCCCATAGTAGATACTACAATTAATGCACCCATGAAATCTATTCCTCTTCAACATATTCCTACATTTCATGGCTTAACATCAGAGGACCCAGATGCGTTTTTATTTGAGTTTGATGTGCTGTGTAGAGGCTACGATTATACCACCGATGCCCAAAAACTAAAACTATTCCCTTCTACATTAAAAGGGGCAGCCCTATGATGGTTTATGGGATTAGGAGGAGGTGTCATAACCGATTGGGATCATATGAAAACTGCATTTTTAAAGAAATATCAAGATTATTGCAAGTCTCGGGAATTAAAAGATGAAATATTTCAAATGACAGCAAAACCAAGTGAGACCTTGGAAGAGTATGTGGAACGATTCCAATACAATCTTCAGAGATCCCCTTATGCATTCGCACCCTTACCTGACAATGTTTTGAAAACTGCATTAATTAGGGGAATGAAATATCAGTGGGTTGAAACATTGACCCTTATGGGAAAAGGTGATATATACCAGGAAAGTTATCCTGACATTGTTGATTTGTGTATCAGGTGTTCGAGGGGCAATATAAGGTTGAAATCAACAGACCGTGATACAATTACAAGATAAAATAAAACTTCTAATGAAGGTGTGACTCGTGCAGAGATTGGAAATATGCTAGAAGACTTTAAGACAGACATACTTGGGACTCTAACAACACAGTTCGATATTATGCAAGCCAAACATAAACAGGCAGAAGCATAACAGAACTTGGCAGTATTATGTCCCAGATGTAGAAAAAAGCACAGCCACAGAGAATGCCCGTTGGATGTGATTAAATTCTGCGCCATTTTCACAAAAGATCACCCTACAGAAGGATGTCCTTCGCTCCCTGTTCTAAAAGCAGTTTATAAGGAGGCAGAAGAAGAATCGGAAGTGGTATGTCTGCTTAACCAGCATCGAAAATGGCAGCCATAACCATCAGGTATGCAAAATGATCCATTTTCTTTTCAACCTCCTCAATATAATGCCCAACAATACAGTGGGATGTGGCAGAATCAACCATCTTTCCCTAATTGGTCACAACAGCCATTTCCCCCCACATCTTGGCCCAATCAAACAAATCAAAATAACTGGCCTAATTTTCCTTTTTATCCACCATTCTGGCCTACACAATGGTCCCCTTCTACTTCTCAGCCCTGGCAGTCAAACTGGAAAAAACCTTTGAATCAGCCAGCCGGATCAATTCCTCTCTCTCAACCTACACTGCCAGCTCCTTATCCAAACTCCCAGACCAATTTAAGACCACAACTCCCAGCCCAACCCAACCCAAACCCAAACAATAGGCCAGCTCAGTCTGTTCAAATCATGGAACCCCCAGAAGTAGAAACTGAACTGAGGGAGTGTAATGATCTTCAATTAAGTTCTAGGGTTATAATTGAAACAGAGAGAAACAATGATGATCATATTGAAATCTGTTACCTGTAGAACAAAAAGAACAAAATGAGAAGGAAGTGCAACAACAAAAACAAAAAAATCAACAACAACAAGTAACAACTTCCTCTCCACCATTCCCAGAACAATTAATTATACCTAGAACGTTAGAACAACCTAATTTTGATCTTCTGGGAGAATTAAAAAATTTATGTATAAAAATCCCTCTCCTCCAAGCTATTCAAGATATTCCTATATATGCAAAAAACATTAAGGAATTATGCATAAAGAATCCCAAGAGTAGAACAACAACAAATCCTACAGTCCACATAGTCGGTACTTTATCTGATCTATTATCAGGAATGGAAACACCCATCAAATATGAAGACCCAGGGAATCCTATAGTGACAGTACAGATCAATGGTCAATCATTTCCAAATGCCTTAGTTGATTTGGGGGCAGCAATCAACATTTTAACCACCACCACCTGTCAAAAACTTGGCATTACATCATTGGAACCAATAACAACCTTGTTGGAATTGGCTGACCAATCGGTAGTCAAACCAGAAGGTATACTACAAGATGTAATGGTATCTGTAGATTCCTGGGAATACCCTGCTAACTTCCTAGTTATCAATCCAAAGAATTGGCTAGATGGACATCCGCTAATTCTAGGTAGACCTTGCTTGGCTACTGCTGATGCCTATATTGGATGCCGACAAGGCAACATGACAATTACAAGGGGAAATTATGTTAAGAATTTAGCCCTATATCCCCCAGCCCAGCCAAGTCTATCAATAATCACAACAAGAAAACCACCTGCATCATACCTTATGGAAAATATGAGATCACCTCTAACCATAGAAAATGCTCTTGATTTTAAATATCAAATAGAGGATGATATCATTATAAATTTTATTAATAAGTCCCAAACCAGATCTCATTCGCAATGTCACATGATCAAAGCAGCATTCGATAATAAAGAAGGAGAAGATTCTTTCAAAGACATTCCTGATCAAACAATACCTACTACTTCCATGAGTAATAGCAAGGTTATAGAAATCGAACCGGGAAAAACTCTAAATATTAATAAGAATCTCACTGCTGAACAGGAACAGAAATTGGTCCAACTATTACAAAAATATAAAGCAGCCTTTGCATGGGATTACCCCGACATGAAAGGAATTGATCCTCAATTGTGTACTCACCACATTTACATTGAAAAAGATGCAAGACCCATTCGCCAACCTCAAAGGAGACTAAATCCTCACCTTAAAGACATTGTCAAAGATGAATTACAAAAACTATTGGATGTTAATTTCATCTACCCAATATCTGATAGCAAGTGGGTCTCTCCATTAGTGGTAGTACCAAAAAAGAATGGGAAGTGGAGGATATGTGTAGATTACCGTGAACTTAATAAAGTAACACAGAAAGACCACTTTCCCCTTCCTTTCATCAACCAAGTATTAGACATATTGGCAGGAAAGAAATTCTTTTCTTTCCTTGATGGCTTCAGTGGGTATAATCAAATCCAAATTGCCCTTGAAGATCAGGACAAAACTACCTTTACCTGTCCATGGGGGACATTTGCCTACCGAGTCCTACCTTTTGGCCTATGCAATGCCCCTGCTACGTTCCAAAGGGCAATTCTCAGTATTTTTGCAGACCTAATAAATGAAGGCCTCGAAGTATATATGGATGATTTCACACCCTATGGGGATGACTTTGAGCCTGCATTGGAAAACCTAGAAAAAGTACTGCAAATATGTATTGACACTAGGCTCTGTTTAAGCAACGAAAAATGTCTTATGATGATGATCGAAGGAGTTATCTTAGGGAATTATATTTCAGCAGCTGGAATTCAAGTAGACCCGGCTAAAATTCAAATACTCTTGTTAATTCCTACGCCTACTACACAAACAGAGGTACGTAGCTTTCTTGGATTTTCTGGTTATTATAGAAGATTAATAGAACATTATTCTCAAATAGCTGCAACTTTATATGCGCTGACTGGAAATTTTGATTTCACTTGGATAGATAAATGTGACAATGCCTTTAATGACCTGAAGAAGCTCGTGTCAACAGCCCTGGTGCTGAGGGGCCCGAATTGGAATTTGCCGTTTCAAATCTCATCTGATGCCTCAGACATAGCAATTGGAGCAGTACTTGGGCAGGAGGAAGACAAGAAGCCATATGCAATTTACTACATTAGCAAAAATATATCCCCTGCTGAATTAAATTATACTGTGACTAAGAAAGAATTTTTAGCTGTAGTTCATGCTATAAACAAATTTAGACATTACATAACTGGGTATCCTGTAGTATTATATACTGATCACTCTGCCATTAAATTTTTAGCAAATAAACCTGTTACAAATGGAAGAGTGACAAGATGGTTAATTTTACTGTAGGAATTCGACATCACAATCAGAGATCGACCTGGGAAGGAGAATCCTGTATTTGACTTTCTGTCAAGAATGCCAAAGCCCACATATGTAGAAGCAGTTGAAGACCATTTTCCAGATGAACACCTCTTCGCTGTTACTATCAGAACACCGTGGTATGATGATATAGCGAACTATCTGGCAATAGGTAAATTACCTAAACATCTGTCCCTTAATGAACGTAAGCAAATAATACATCGTAGTACCCGCTTCTCCTGGATTGGAGGTTACCTATTTCATACAGGTGCAGATATGCAAATAAGGAATGCGTTAGGGAGGATGAGTTATTTGACATCTTGAGAGCATGCCATGATGGACAGTGTGGCGGACATTTTGCAGATCGTAGAACTGCCCACAAAGTTTTACGAACAGGCTACTATTGGCCTACTATCTTTAAAGATGCTAAAAAATTCGTACAGGCCTGTGATAGCTGCCAGAGGGCAGGTCGACCTGGGCAGTCTGATGAAATGCCTCTGAATCCCTAACTAGTGATTGAACCATTTGAACGATGGGCCCTTGATTTCGTTGGTCCTATTAACCCCCCATCAAACCAAAAAACATATATCCTAGTTGCAACTGAATACGTTACCAAATGGGTAGAGGCAGAACCCCTTTCAAAAGCTACAGAGGATTCTGTAATTCAGTTTCTTTTCCAAATTTTTGTGCGCTATGGCCTCCCAAGAGACATAATCACAGACGGAGGGCCACAGTTCGTAGGTAACAAATTAGCTGAAACATTTCAAAATTACCATATTCAGCACAGAATTACAACTCCATATCACCCACGGGCCAATGGTCAAGTAGAGAGCACAAACAAAGTAATCGAATCTATATTAACAAAAACAGTTTCCTCTCATAGACGAGATTGGGCCTACAGATTGCCAGAAGCATTGTGGGCATATCGAACAACGTGGAGACCTACCACAAGATATTCACCATACCAATTGGTATTTGGAAAGGAACCCATCTTTCCTATCGAATTCGAGATTCAAACATTAAGAACAGCTCAAAAGGTGGGTCTGGATTTGAATGAAGCCCAGGCTAAAAGACTGCAGCAAATTAACGAGCTGGATGAAATAAGGCTCTCTGCTCTTCAGCACACAGCATTAATCCAGCAACAGAGATCCAAATGGCATGATGCCCATATCAAAGAAAAGATATTCCACGAAGGATATTGGGCACTCCTATATGATTCCAGGTTCCAGGATTTCCCAGGAAAACTCCAGACACGATGGCTTGGACCCTATGAAATATAGAAAGTGCATGATAATGGCATTGTTACATTAGTTACCATCGATGGATCTGGACACTCCTTCAAGGTAAATGGGCATCGAGTACGATTATATCATAAACCACTTACCCGGGAATCCTTTTACCAACAGTTTTGGGAAGATTCTACAATGGAAATTCTTGCTGAAGGGGAGAAATCCTCCTCGGCACCAGTTTGACAAATCACTTCTTTTTAAATTTTTGTACATAAAGAATTTTTTGTTTTTTTTCCCTTGTTGTTTTATGGACTTTGTTTTCAGACATTTGGTTTATATTACTTCTTTACTTTTTATCGTTTGTATCATGAAATTTGATTTCTTTGAAAGAGAAAAAGAAAAAAATTATGTTTATTTCGTTGCTCTGTTGTTCCTTTCCAAAGGAACAACACTCTGTTGTTCCTTTTGAACAGAATAGCAGTTCCGCAGACTGTTCTTGTTGTTCCTTTCCAAAGGAATAGCACTTCCGCAGATTTGTTTTTGATGTTCCTTTCGAAAGGAACAGTAGTTCCGCAGAGTATTTTCTTGCTGTTCCTTTTAAAAGAAACAGCAGTTTCGCAGATTGTTTTTGTTGTTCCTTTTAAAAGGAACAACACTTTTTGTGTGGATTGTCTTTTGTTTTAAACCAGCATGATTGTATTTTTATTATTTTTCTAAAGGAAAATATATCATTTACATACAATCATACAAATTAAAGCTTACTGTAATCAACAAATCAAAAGAAATCGTCATCTTTTCACGAAAATTGTTTAGTAATGATAAGAAAGAAAGAAAAAGGGGCATGATCAATAACATAACTTTGCTATCTTATTACCATCGAATTAATCCAATCCACTATCTTTATCATGATTGGTTCTTCCCATATACTATAATTTTCTTTGATGTTTATCTATGGAATAAGAATAAGGGTATATTCCTTTCTATTGAGATGTTCAGACTTCTTCCACCATCCCTACTCTTAAGGAGTGTTGAGCCATCCCTTATGTTTAACTGAGGAAAGATTTTTTTTCTAAAACGAAAGAAAAAATATTTTTCATTAATAATGATTTTGCAGATGGAGGATAGGGGGTCTCATCAAGAGCCAGCCTACCGTGATCATAGGAAAGACAGTGAAGTGGAATTCCCATTATGGCCACCAAACCAGGGAGATGGTCCAATAGACAAATTGAAAAATCAAGAAGTCCTTGGAACAAGAGGTCTCATCACGAGCCGGCCTGCCCACCTTTCACTTCTTCCCAGTGAACTGCATTGTGGCTTATCTGGTCACCAAGCTAGCACAATGGCCTCCGTCATGATATTCAATAAAAAAAAGGGGGGCACTTCCTCAGCATACATAAAGGACAATGGTTCTGTGGGTAAGAAAGAAACTCTGTCAAGGTTATGGACACCTGTGGGCAGCAGAGCTCTGCTGATGGTATTGGAGTCACACTTATACATAGCAATAGTTACATTTAACCCTTTTTCCTATATCCTTATTTAATGTCAAAAAGAAAATATGAAACCCTTACCTTTACCTCCGAACCTATTACACATGAAAATCATTATAAGTCGATCATATTAATCCAAAATGGTAAATAACGCAATTATACTTATGGTTATCATATGTTGTCCCTTTTCCTTGTATTTGAATCATTACAAAATGATTTTCTATTTATTAACGATTTATTACATGCATTGATTTCAGTATTTGCTGCAATTTGATTGAACGTATAATAATTTCGGCCACTTTTTACTGTTGTACTGTTGTTGTGCCACACATGTTATTCTCAATTGATGGTCGAGGACGACCTTTCATTCATTCGAGGAGCGCGGATATCTGCATGCAAATCAAACTCCAAGATTTCCTCGAACCAAACCCCTGTATTTTAGAAAATAACAATTTTCGATGAACTATGTTGTGTTGTTCCATTGTGATTACTGAGTGTTGAGAAACTAACAGAGCGCAAAAATGGGAGGACGGCCAATTCGCAGTGAACCTCGAGTGTTGATCATCTCTGATGTTGCACAAGCAATTTTAGAAAGACTGGGATGGACTACATATTTAATAAGAATGCAACAACCCCATGAAGCAGTGGCCACCGAATTCTTACTGAACCTACAGGAGGGATCCTCCATGGTCAGAGGGAGGCGGATAGCTGTATCCGACGAAATAATTGCAGAAGTGTCTGGCATTCCCGCACAAGGAACTATCTGGACTCAGAAGAAGATTAGGATTCAGGAAGCCATAAAAATTTTTCAAGATGACGGACAAACGTTAGTTATCAAAGGTAGAGGAGTCCAGCCAGCGTCACTAGGAGAGTCGTGGACAGAGTTAGCAAAAATTGTGCAGGCTTACATAACGTGCGACGGAAAGAAGGATGTGGTAAGACCTCGCCACCTTAAGCTGCTAGCTGTATTAAAACATAAATGCACCATTAATTTGCCTGCATTTTTAAATTCTTTGTTGCATGATATTTATCGTAGTATAAGAAAATCCCGGCATGCAGATATGGTGGTCAACCACCATTGTTTAATTTGTTTAATAGTGATTCATAGCCTCGCCCAGCAACAGACCAACTGGGAAGAACTAATATTTTCCATTGATGGAGGGTTGGCTCTACCCGCTTTAAGACGGAAAAGGATGGTCGGCTCAATTGCTGAGCCTTCTACTCATAGACAGTTCCACCGGTTAAAATGAATTAGAAGGATGGTGGAAGAACTTCCAGGCAGTAGCCAGCCCCTGGAATTGCAGAGTTCAGAGGAGGAACAGCCTCCACAATTGGAGGGAGTAAGTCCTCGCACTAACGAGGAAGAGCAATTAGAGGAATTAAGCCCTTAGACTGATGAGGATGAACAATTGGAAGGAGAAATTCGCTACTCGGACGAAGAAGAAATAAGCCGCCAATTCAGTAGTTAAAAACAACCCAGTGCAAAGGAAAAAGGAATCGAAGGAAATTCTGAAGAAGAAGAAGTTGAGGGAGAAATTCGGTATTCAGATGAAGAGGAAGGAAGTTACCACACCGGTGCAAAGGATGAGGACAATCATAGCAGCAATAAAGATGAAACAGAGCTGCCCGAAAATGTTACTGTAAGTTCTTTACAGGAAGATCAATTGGCCCAGATTTTGGCCAATATGAGTGATTATGCATGACCGCATAGCTCCTTGGACCTCAATATAGATATCAATCAACTTCCAGAAGACTCTGCTATTGACAAAGAAACAACAGCAGAAAAGCTAGACAAAACAGCAAACCCTAGCGAAGCTAGGGTTGCTTCTCCTGAGAGGCGTGAATAGGAGGAAGAGTACATTGAAACAATACCCCAACCTGGAAGCCCCCAGGAAAATGCAGAATCAACTGAGAATGTGATTACAGGAGAATTGAGCCAAGGGCATATGAATGTAGAAGAGGAGCCCCAAGAGGAAGAACAACAAGAGGATTTTACTGAAAACATGGCTGATATAGGCCAAAATTATGTTGAAAAAACGAGTGCAGATAGAGGAACGGCTGTTCCATTGAGAAATAAGAAAGAAATAGCTGAGATTGAGAAGCTCCGAAAGGAGCGAATAAAGCTTCATAAATTAGTTGAACAGCTCAGGCAGACTATTAGGGTTCTGAAAATGAAATACATGCCCAAGCAAACCCCTAAGAGAAGGAGAATTGCCAGCAAACAAAGCTCGAAAAAGAGAAGAGTAATTTCTGGTAGGAACCCTCAAGTTACAAAAGAAACCATACCTGAGCCTAATTCTGAGAATGTGGAGCAACAAACAGCTGTTCCAACACAAGTTGTTCCAGAGGAACCGGTTTTGAGTGAAAATAGGCAATCCAGCAGTCAGCACACTTTCAGTGAGCCAACACTGCTCAGACTTCAGGAAGAATTGACACAGGCCCGATTAGAAAGGCAGAGATTGGAGGAGGATACTGTTCCAAGAACAAGATATCAGGAATTGCAGCAACGAATGAAAATTATTCATGAAGCAGAAGCTGAAGCTCATGAAAAACGATGGGAAGTAGAGGTAAAAGCTGATGAGGTAATGAACCAACTAAAATTAGCCTACACTCGAATGGACACTCTCTGCTCCTTGTATACTGATGTCTTAGCCTATAGATGCCCAGCCAAAAACTATGCTCTATTTTTACTAGAAAGATATTTACAATTAAATATCAAGGCAGTTAGGGCAGGGAAATCCATAGAGCTAAATTCAGTAGATGATTTGATATCATGCTGCAAACTTTATGGGATCAAAGTACAGCGCTTATTATGTGAATTTTATTTGCATAACCTCATACTTGAAAATGACTGTGAATCAAACCCTAGCCCTTTTATTGGAGATGTTCAGTTTCAGGCATTCATTTCTTTTGTTGTAAACCAATTAAAATGGCTTAAAGCCTATAGCACCTTTCAAAGACAGGAAAATGGATTAGATCTATGGGTCAGAAGTGAACCTCAGAACCCACGTCAGTTTTGGGCTAGACAGAAACACTTGATGACAAGGGAAGGCGTTACCCAAACTCTGGGGCCTGTCCATAAATCAGTCATTTTGAATGGAACAGATTATTTTTCATCCATTAGGAACCAATCCTACATAGCAGAAAAAGTCCGGTGGAAAACCTCGAATCAGAATGTACAAAATAGGGAACCATTTAATTATAGAAACTTTGGGCTAGCTGCAGACCGTCTCGTTCCCTATATCCATCTTGTTTTAAAAGAAGGACCATATTGGTTAGGATGTAGATTTCGCAGCCCTATTGTATGGTACCCTTCTTCAGATTACAAGGCTATTTATGAACTTCCTGAAGAACAGACAGAACATACTTTTGAGGAATTAGCTGCAGTCCATGGTTTTAGGCCTGTGGATGATAAACCTTATCCGGCTTATTCTTTGACTGCTCTCCATGTGAACTATAGTTTTCATGAGGGCATGAAAATGATTAAGCAGGGGGGTATGTTGAGCATTGAAAGAGGTATGAAATTATTGTACATTTGCTCATTCTTTACCATAAATATACTCCTGTTTTCCCTTTGAAAGGTAATTCATCATAGGAATTACAATAGAATTGGAAAGGTTTACGTTTAATACAAAAAGGTGACTAAAAGCTATTTTTGATTGACAAACAGGAATTCGGAGAGGTGAACAGCTGTACCAAAGGTGTGGCTGAGAACAATCTAACTGCTGCTCCATCAGCATCGAATCATATCCAGCCAAAGGCAAGGAGATCTAAACGAATAGCCCAGAAAAGGCAGGAAGCAGCTCGGCCACAATCAACATAAACAGAACGATGAATAAAACACAGAGGAACGAATCCCTCAGGATCTTTCGATCCTGAGGGATCATTGTTTAAACTTATCTTATTTCTTGATTGGTCCGTCGAAGGATTGATATATAGAACCACATCCTTTAGTGACAGGGGGACAGATCGCTGTTGTTATTGGGAATCATTCGAAAGACTTTACATTTTCTGTTATATTAGCTCTCTGTTTGAGAGAAAACCTTTCTGTAAGACTCTATGTTGGTTTAATACAAAGCACGCGTCTCATTTACTTTTCGTAATTCTGAATTAGCCCAGCAGTATTTCACTGGCGCTAAGGGCCCGGCTCTAGTGGAATCATTTCGCTCTTTGTATTCTATTCTTTATTTACTGTTGTGTGAAGTGCGTTTCATGTTTGAATTGATTTATTGTTGATCGGATTAAATATAGAGTCATTGTTGTTCCGTTTCTTTACATAAGCATAATTCGTTGTTTTATTATTTTGCTGCACTGACTTGTATCTGATTCGAACTGTTGTTCCTTTAGTTTGTAATTTGTTGTAATCATGGTTGTGTGGTGAGAAGTTGTCGACAGAATTGAAGCATAGGAATTTAGTGCTTTAGAATTGTAATTGCTGTTCAATTTCCATTGATGTTCCATTTCTGTTTGTTATAGTTATACGCTGCTGTTCCTTTTTAAACTGTGTTTTGTTTAAGTTGTTTTCATTGAATTTACTTTCAGTTTGATGGTTATAAGATCTCCAACTGTAGAGGATAGAGGCTCTAGCTTCCAAATTCCCAGATTGGTCATCTTGCATCGATTTCTAAGGGAAAGAGTTACTGCTACTGCATCCCTGATCGATGTTCTGCAAAGATTAAAGTAATTTTATCTTTCCATTCATGTCAATGTAATTAGGTTTCTTTTCAAGCATTGGTTTTGTTATTTTATACTACATCTTCATAGCATTACTCTTAGACAATTGCAAGCCTCAGACAGAGTACACTCTTGGAATAAAAAGACGCTCCCGGATTGATAATTAATGTGAGATAATTAGGTGTTCAAAAGATACCTTTTTATGCCTCGACATCTGAAAAAGTGATAAAAGTATGCTCTTTGTTGAAAACAATCAATTTTCCTGAAAAATCAAATTTCTGCACAAAAACTCGAAACATTACACATACCTATTTAAGAAAAATAAAAATGCTTTCAAACCTTTTTAAAGTCAAAAATAAACAAATTAAAAATTCATTTATTCGAAAAAACTTATAAAAAAGACTTTTCTAACTTCATTTTTACCATTTGAATTCAGAGTGAAAAGTAAAAGATTTTGGGTAAAAAAGTTACTGTGAAGATTCTGGAAAATTCGTCCGGCGAAATCGAGAACCGTCAACTCCAGATAATCTACGACCTCCTAATCTTGCATTTCATCCATTTACATTTCATTTTTAGGCTTTAGATTACGTTTTTAAGAGAAAAATATGCTTAAAAAAAAATCGCCTGCGGGGGTCCGCAGGTGCAACACGCGGGCCCTGCGGACCCCGACTTTTTCCTACATAGGAAAAAGTTGTGGGTCCGCACTGTTCTCAAAGCGCCCATGCGTTCCTATGCACTGTGTATGAGAACAAAGTGCAGACCCCGCGCAATTAAATTTCAAACTTAAATTTCTTTAATTCCGCCCAAAAATTTTCAAATTAGATTGTTCTAATATATCTTTTATGCATTGTAGGATATACAAGATGCTAATTTGGAGAGAACGTGAGCATGAAGACGTAGATGACGCCGCAATGCTTCATTTTCCTACAATGCAGGCATTAAGAGTATGTGGTTTGTATAAATTCTGTGCCATTCAGGGCATGAGGGCACAGGTAGACCTCCTAACATGGCTAGTGAACAGGTGGAATGTACAGGACTATTTTTTCATTATTGGCGGCCACCGGCTCGAAATTGAGATGGAGGATATCTATTTTTTGACTGGTTTGTCCAAGAGGGGCGAACAAATTTCTCTGTTTGGGACTAGGCCAGGTGGCCAGTCTGTCGCTAGTCTTCGACAAGAGTTCTCTAATGATCAGGCAGACCCCCGGGACAAACGGATTGACATAAAAACTATCATCCGTCCCGAGCTAAAAGTTATTGCATTTACTGTCACCAGACTGTGTGGGAGCGCAACGTTGCATGTGGCTACTAGTTCCCAGATGCGCATAGTTGTAGATTGTTTTCAAGGCACCATTTTCAACTAGTGCAAAGCTGTGTTGGCCAATGTAAAAGGCCAACTAACCAGAGCAAAGAACGGAAAGCTAAATAACTTTGGATATGGATCCATTGTAGTCACCTTTTCTTTAGAGAGGATCCCCATGTTAGCTCCGCAGAACATTCATGTTGATGTTGGATGACCTCGAGAACCTAGGATGGTTCGTTGGGTTGCAATGATGGCCCGTCATGCTGCTGAGGGCGTCGAGGTTGTTCGATTTCCTTCTACATATTTTCGTTGGCTGGAACGCCAACTTTTTGTTATAGAGGATTTTCCATACGCCGAGATAGATTTCCACGGTGACCGAGAGATGGCTCTCCCAGCAGGGGAATAGTGGGATGAATCAGGTAAAAATCATTTTCAACAATTTCTAAGTTCTATTTTTTTTTTTTTTTTTTGGATTTTAATCGTCTTGAAACTAATAACCAAAAGTTTTACATGCAGATGTGGGCCCACGGCGACCAGCCCATCTCCAGCCTTATGAGAGGAGGCATCCACCTACCGCAGCACCAGCCCCAGAGGGCCAATCAGCAGATATTCTGTCTGATTTAGAGCATCACCTAGAGCACCTGACTCTAGACATTCCAGAGACCGACATAGATGATATCCTGCTCAGATTACAAAGATATGTGATTGGTGTCCCAGGACCTTTTAGGAGGTTCCTATGCAGGGTGGCCCGGGCAGTGGTCTCTTATCGTGATCATCATCAGTGATAGAATGATCGTGCCGTAGACTCATATTTTTGACCTTTTGTATTATCAGTTTTGCCGATCATAAGGTGTTTCCAACCTATGATCAAAGATGATGTATATTTTTTGAAACACTTCTATACTATGATATATCACTATTTACCGGCTATCTATGTACATGTTATGAATGTTATTTAATTTACTGTTTTGATTATTGCAAATGTCAATTTATCATACTAGAAGCAACTGCATCTGCTAATGTATTTAAATGCCTTGGAATATGTTGATATTCAATGTAATCAAATTCACGTTCCAAGAGACGAACTCTTAAAAATAACCGTAATAACACTAGATTTCTAATGGCATAAACCCTGTTAAGCTGTAATACAACAAGTTCAGAATCCAACCTGACAATCAAACTCTGAATTCCAAACGATATGGATTCAGATAATAACTCAATCACTGCACTATACTTTGCAATGCCATTCGTTGTTTGACCGAGGCTTACCCCATGCATGGATACTAACTCGTCAGAGGGTGAATAGATAACCCAAGCTGCGGAAGAAATGTTATGTGTACTACAACAAGCACCATCAACAAAACCAATGTAGGTTTGAAGAGACGTCGACATCTACAATATCAAGAGTAAAACTCAGATAAGCAGGAATAGTGATAAAAACACACTCTAAACTAGGTACGCTTTTCTAATCTAAGACACACCAGCAGTAAAGAAATCTAATCTAATAAATCTCCACACCAAATTTAAGCATAAGATCTCTTCAGATAAAGCCCATTTCTGGGTTTATCTAAAGGGACACCGTCGAAATCTATCAGCTCATAGACCCCTTTTGGTAGCGTTCGCTTAACAATCAAAGGACCATGCCACATGGGCACAAATTTTCCAGTTCCTAACTTATCATTGGGTTGATCGTACACTAAGACTAGGTCTCCTTCTGAAAAATTACGAGGGGTAACACTTCTATCATACTGAGATTTTATTCGTTTAACATGAGCCTCGTTTGCTATTGCAGCGTTTCGTTGATTCTCATCTAACTGAGCCAAGTACAAAAAATGTTTCTCCTCTTCAGACGTAGCTGGGAGTAATTCTATGGCTAATTTCAATGACGGAATTTCGCATTCAATCGGCGACACAGCTTCCAAACCGTAAACCAGTTGAAAGGGAGTGAAACCAGTTGATGTTTTTACTGAGGTCCGATATGCCCAAAGTGCTGAAAATAATATGGAATGCCAATTCGACTTATGAATACCAATAATTTGTCTGATCATAGTGACTAAAAATTTATTAATAGCTTCAACCAGACCATTAGCCTGCAGATAATATGGAGTAGAACTATTGTGGCGCAGGCCAAGTTGATCTGTCAGTTCAGTCATCATGATATTTTGAAAATGACTTCCATGATCTGTAATAATGGCTTGAGGAACACCGAATCTAGAAATTATATGATTGAATACGAAAGTTGCAGCAGTCTTGCCGTCTACCGAAAATGTAGGCATCGCCTCAGCCCACTTAGTAAAATAATCTACTGCTAAGATAATATATGCATGCCCCCCGGCCAAGTGAGGGTTACATGTAATAAAGTCAATACCCCACTTTGTGAAAGGACCGACAGCAATTATAAGGTGAAGAGGAGCGGGTGGCGCACGCATTTTACGATCAAATACTTGACAATTGTGGCATTTTCGGACTGTATAGATACAATCTTTGAATAACGATGGCTAGAAATAACTAGCGCGCAATATCTTTTGGGCTGTGGCATACCCAGACATATGACCACCACATGCTCCAGAATGGCAGTCATTTAAAACCTTCTCAGCTTTTTCATGAGTAAGACAGCGTCGGAAAACAGAATCCACTCCATGATGATATAGTGTATCAACAATAATATTGTATTGTTGGGATTGGAAACGTATTTTTCGTCACTGAGATCGTGAGATTTCAGGCCGAAAAGATTGGGTTTGGAGATAAATGATAATATCCCCATACCATGGATCAAGTGTACTGATAAGAAACAAGGATTCATCCGAAATGGGCTGCTCCGCCACAGTTTCAGTATCAATAGAGAGGAAATCACACATCAGTTCAGCAAAAACCAAAGATTTTTTTGCCTTGGATTTTTCAAATTCCAAGTCAAATTCCTGCAGGATAACTATCCATTTGGAATACTTGCCCCCTAGCAAATGTTTGGTTTAAATGTACATCATAGGGTTACAGTCAGAAATTAATGTGGTTTTGCGTAATAAGATGTAGTGTCGAAATATTTGGACAGCTTGAACAGCTGCCAAGGCCAATTTCTCCACATGTGTGTATTTAATCTCAGTTGAATGCAAATTTTGACTAAGATAGTAAATCACATGTTCATTGTTGAATTCGTCTTCATGAACTAAAACCATCCCAATTGTGGAATGAGAGGCGCAAAGGTACAAAACGTAGTCCTGGTTGTAATTGGGAGGATGCAATAATGGTGCATGGGTCAACGTGTGTTTAATTGCATCAAAAGATCGATTAGCGATCTCATCCCAAAAGAATCGAACATTTGGTTTTAACAACCTGGTAAAACCCTTTGTTAGCTCGACGTAGTTAGGAATGAACTGACGTAAAATGTTTGCTTTCCCCTGCAAACTTTGGAGTTAGCACAGAGTCGAAGGAGGAGGTAAATTGACAATAGCTTTGACCTTCGACGGATCAATGCGAATGCCTGCTTTTTGAAACAACAAATCCCAGCAAGCGACCCAATTCTATACAGAAAAAACATTTGTGTGGATTCAGCCGAATTTAATGCCTACACCTCATAAAGATAGCTCGTAAATGAGTGAGATGGTCGGCCCTGTGCGATGAATGAGTAGGTAAATCATCGAGATAAGGCTGCACAATGTGCTTAATGTCATGAAATGAGTAAGACATAGCCCTTTGAAAATTTTGCCCAACGTTCTTTAATCCAAAAGGTAGTTTTCAATAAGCAAATGTCCCCCACGGGCAAATGAAAGTTTTTTTTGGCTAATCAGCAGGGAGTATGTTTATTTGATTGTAACCGGAAAAACCATCCATAAAGGAGAACATTTCATTGCCGGCACAATCATCAATTATTTTATCGATATAGGGGATTGGATAATTGTCTTTAGGACAAGCTCGATTAATATCCCTATAATCGATACATACTCTTATCGTTCCTTTTTTTTTGTTAACAGGAACAATATTCGATACCCAATCGGTTAAAGGAATTGGATAAATGAAACCTGCACGAAGTAATTTCTCAACTTTGGCTTTGATAGCAGTAGCTTTTCTAGGATGTATTTGACGTAAACGTTGACGGACAGGTTTGGCATCCGGGTATGTCTTGATTTCATGTACGACAATTAACGGATCGATTCCTGGCATTTCTTCATATGACCAGGCAAACACATCACGGAATTCTTGAAATAGGGCTTTATAAGTTTGAATTTCATCTTCCGTACAGCAAGCACCTATATGAATGTTTTCAATTATTCCTGGCTTTACTGAAATGTCAATTGGAATCGTTCGAGAGATATTTTCCAAATTTAACTCAGAATCAGGATTTTGCAATGGATTCTACGGTTCTTTGACATATTTAGCAGTAAAAATAGAAGTGAAATCATTGTCAAAATGATCCAGGTCAGGTAAAAACGAAGATCGGTGATGTAGATCTTCCCACGGTAAATCGTCAACAGACAAAAGTTCACGAATTTGTTCATCAGTATGAACAAGATCAGGAAATGTCGTTGTGGCTGAACTAAATATAGAAAGTGATTCATTATGGATCCCATTCATTGGATCAATTTCGGTTGAAGAAGGGTCACAAAGTGACTGTACAGCCTGATATGCAATTTCAAATGGACTCAAAGGCATCATGCCATCAAATGAATCTAACTCGGAGTCGGAAGGTACAATCCAAGGATCATAAAACATAATAGTATTTGATGAAATCATATGAATAGTTGCGATAGAAGGCGATACGTTAGGAGGAGGAAAGGAAAATTTTTCTAGTAAACCAGAATCTTTAATCAAACCTACTCCAACATCCTTGTAAGGGATAGCCGCTTTACCGACGTGCTGGATTGTTTCTGTAGAGGCTGGATCAAAAGAAAAATAATTTAACTGATCTATTATAACGATCCTTCCTTGATGTGGAAATTTTATAAGTTGAAAGACCGAAGAAACAACAGAAGTCATAGCATAAGACCAACTACGACCCAGGAGAAGGTTGTAATCTAGAGGGGCATCAACCACTTCCACATCTAGATTAATGGTTTTACCTTCGACCCATATGGGTAAATCCTGCAAAATACCAAAAGGGTGGAAACCTCGGCCATCAAAAGCCTTTAGAATCATTGGAGACTGATTGAGTGTAGGAGAACCAAGCGATTTCCAACACTGGATCGACATAATACACGTTGAAGCTCCCTCATCAATCACAGTCTGAAAAATCGGTATGTTTTTTACTAATACTGGAATTTGGAAAGCCATTTGGTGAGGTAGGTGAGGTGTATTATTCTCTAAATCAAATATTATTAGGTTCGAGTCTTGAATATCGATAGCTCCTATGGCAAAAAAAAGTAATTTACGTTGTGCTGGGCACGATTATAGCACTTCCAAAGCCAACATTGCTGAAGGGGAAATAGCTAAGTCCTCAACAATGTTGTAATTCTGAGTAGCTCTCGCATGTGGATTGAAAGCTAATTTACGAAGAACACCTTTAGCAAGCGGTTTGATTATTAAGTTTGGATTGGGTTTCTCGATCTGTTGTGGACCAGAAACAGGAGGAGGTGCAGTTGATGTGTTTGCACTAGAAGATTCTACTTCTTTACCATCAACAGGATTCTTAGTACCATAATCTTGCGATCGTGTCGCAATCCTAACATGAGACATCATCAGAATAGGTTCTTCTGAGGCATTTGAGGTAGAACCAATCATCTTACTATCTTGAATAGGAAAAGGATCCTTCAAGACAGCGGGTTGTTGTGAACCTTTAATGAATTTCGAAACCTCTGCTCGATGTGGGCATTCTTTAGTAAAATTATCCTCGTCACAAATGTAACAAGGATAGCGAGGCTTGCGTTTTTCGTCATTAGATTCATTTTTATCAGTTTTCTCTTTTGAATTCTTTTTGTTTTTATTCTTCCCTTTCTTTTTACCGTCGGCTTTAGATTTAGACGTAGATGTCTCTACAACATGAATTTCAGCAAAAATATTGGGGGAAGACTCTCCTTTCAGGGAATCAGGTAAAGCTATAATAAGAGAAGAATTCTTTGAAGATTTCTTCTTGATTTTCGTATTGACTGTACCAATCATACCATCAGCGGCATGAGACCCTGAAGGAGTTGCAGTTATTTGACCTTGTTTTGGAAGATCAGGGATTTTTTCATGTAAAGTACATGACTGCGTATAGACGACGTCAAGGTACTGAACTTAAGCAATGACTTTCTCCTCAGTAACAACTTCGGCCTTAGCTACATCTTCAGTGATTTTGGGTAACAATTATTTAACAAACCATTCCGCCAAAATTTGATCCGGAATGTAAACTTTTACCAAATGCCTTCTGCATCGCCATTCATGAATATGATCAGAAATATATGTGGACGTGGATTGCTTTAGTGAAGTTAATAGTTTCGTGCCATTGTCGTATCTGACAGGCAACTGAAAATGAGTCAAGAAGGCAGTTGCTAACTGACTAAAATTATTAAAAGAGCCTTGTGGTAACTCAATGTACCATTTGGCGGCAAGACCAATAAGAGTTCTTTGGAAAAGACGTAAGCGAATTGAATCATCAATTATTGAATTAGACGCACACCAGAGGTGATAAGTCATAACATGATTTGATGGATCTTCTCCTGACTTACCCTCGAATTTTGGTATATCACTGGGAAACTTATGCGACATTGGCGGCCAGTACGGATAATAGTAAATTGGATCATTCGTAAGGCATGTCAAATCAGTTAAATCCAAAGTTGCAATAAATGGTAACTGACGGTTAGGGTCGCGAAAACCTTGAGTAGCCAAAGCAGTTCCGGGAGGAGGATACCCAGGATAACTGGGAATCGGTTTTGCATTAGGAATTGTGTAACCTCACGAGAAACCAAGATTAACCAGACCAAACTGGGGTTGTTGAGGTTGTTGATAAGTATATCTAGCGTATGGTTGATACTGATAAGCTAGGTTTTGTGAAATGGGACCGAATTGAGGCTATCCCTGGTATGGTTGATACGTGAATTGCGGTTGACTTATGACAATCGTACTTGTACCAGCTTGTCCCGCAAGTATTTGGACCGAAGTTTAAACTGAAGGTCCTGACTGGGGTACAGAGACTTGAGGGATTTGCACGGATGCAGGGATAGAAGAACCCGGAGCTACAGATACTCCAGAAATAGTGTTATAGGTTGGACAGATGTTGCAATAGTTGCAGCAGTTTGGGGCGGAGTCTGAGGTGTGCTAGGCCCAGACTGCAAAACAGAACCAGGTGCAGGAGTTTGAATGGTAGGCTGGACAGGTTGTTGGGTTGGACCAGAAACCAAAGGTTGTCCAGGTTGAGAAGAAAAATGCACATTAGGTTGCATAGGTTGTTTAAATTCGGATGGATCCCACACCATATTAATTTCGAGGTATTGTCCCGTAGAAGGTTGAACGTAAGGACCATAGCCTAGTTGAACGTAGGGTTGATAAGTAAGTGGTAAATTTTCGGCTCCTTGTACAGATGATTGACCAGAAGGAGGTTGGAAACCTTGAATTGGGTACTAACCTTGAAGTTGATAACCCTGAGGCGCGTACTGAAGTTGGGGTTGATAAGGACCTTGAGGAACATAATGAGTTTGGGGTTGACTTTGGGGTATGTACTATCCTGAAGGTTGATAACCTTGAGGTATGTACTGTCCTTGAGGTTGTTCTCCAAAATAATATGATGCCACAGTTTTTCCTGAGAAAAAGTTACCTTGAGGTTGCCCCCCAGGCGGTAACTAACTACCTGAAGGTTGCCCCCCAGGTAGTAATTGACTACCTTGAGGTTGCCCCCTAGGCGGTAACTGACTTCCCTAAAATTGTCCTCTAGGCAATAACTGACTACCTTGAGGTTGAGGATTTGGAATATTACCAAACATCATAAAGATTTGCTTTGTGTTCGACGTTTCAGTTTTAATTCCATTAAGACCAGATGATAATACTTGTTTAATCGGTCGAGGAGATGCTCCTAAGAAAGTACCAGACAGAGCCTGATATCCCGAAGGAACAGAAGGACCACCATGTAAAAATTCTTCCGGTGTCTGGGAAAACATAGATGACTCTCCTGCCATAATGGATGAAGGATAGTAACCTTTGGGCGTAGGATTAAATGGAATTCGAGGTGGAGAAAAAGCAAGACCCAGGTTTTCTAAAAAGTTTGTCAAAGATAGATACCAAGCGTCAGTTCGAATAGGGCTGTAGAAAATAGATTCACGCTCCCTAAGATTTAAAGACTGAGGGGATTCGGGAAGAGATAACTCTTTGTCTGGACTAGTAAGGTCTTCAATAGAAATGAGGCCAGATGGAACATCTTCAGTAACAATATTTCTTACCCTAGGTGAACCAAGATCGCTAGAAGTTGGTGTAATAAATCCTGAGGATGTTTCCAAAACAGAGTGTTCGGTTTCAGGCTCAGAAATTTCAAGTTCGTCGGCTAGTTCACTGGAAGGAGAAATACTACCAATAACTTCAGAAACTGAAATCGATTCTTGAATGTGTTCTGTTGTGGGTATTTGATGATCAGGATGAACAACTATAGATGAACTTCCAATTTTTGTTGATCTAATTCTACCGCTACTAGATTATACTAGAGCACACAGCCCTTCAAGCTGACTTGGTGTATATTCAGGGGGATTCCCCTGAAGTCTCCGGGATTGTCTCGGTAATTCTTCCATGATTAAATATTAACCAATCACACGCAAACAAATAAAATCTCAATAAAAACACCTAAATTCTCTAAAGAAACAAACATCTGAATCACACGCCTAAAAAATCTAAGAGTTCAAACCACACACAAACGGTAACTTCCCGTACTAAAAACACTAGTTGGTGATGAAATCCAACTTAGTAGAAATTTAATACAGAAAGGGCGGTTGGAACAGTTACCTCGAAAACCTGCTTAATGAAATAGACTGGCACAAGTTTCTTCACAAAACCATCTCATGTGAAGAGAACCCCCCAGAGAGTCCAAGTGAGTCTAGTCGACGCCTGCTCCAGGTACAGTGAGATCTTTCCATCACCGTCACCTTAGGAAATAATCTTAAGCTTATGGACACTAAGGTTACCAACAGTAACAAATACAACTGGGGGAACAGTCTACGATCTGATCCCATGCGCAAGGGCAGAGTAACAAAGCTCAATCCCCTTGAAGGCTCCTCAACATGGTTAATCCGAGGTTTACCGACAAGTGACACTAGGCTCCTCGACAATGGTTAATCCGAGGTTTACCATTTGTAATGCGCGCAAAATATTCTATCTTTTCCAATGAAACAGAATTGATTGTCTCAAAGGTTCGGACATCATTTCGTAATTAAATCCTTTAAGAGAAGCTTCCCAGATTGTACCAATTACAATTGGATTTATTTCCTACCACAAGATTTATCTACTTGTTTGTTTTTACTATCTTGGAGAGTTAATTACTCCCTACTCCAAGATACTAGCCTAAGCTATATTGGTGGTAAGAGCCCTAGAAATAAAAAGATTACTAGATGAATTTTAATTAGGCATTACTTTTATGGGTTGTTCTTTAAGTCAATAGGTACGGAAATGAAACTTTGATGGTGTGAAGACTCGACTTCCAAAAGCACTAAAAATGCACCTAAAAATGATAATCAATTCGTTTTCTTTCAATGAAATTCTATCTAAAGAAAGAGTTCGAGAATGCAATTCTTTTAAGACAAAATTCTTTCTTTGAACATAAAGAATAAATGGAAGAAAATCTCTTTGTATTTTCAACAATAACTCAAAATGAGACAAATAATCAATGCTCACACTAAAATCCTTTTACTTTCAAAACTTGAAACTACAAAAAAAACTTTCCTTCAAAAGAAATCTACAAATTTTAAAAGCACTCAAAACTACAAAAACTAATCCTCAGATCTACAAACTTTGAAAATATAATTGAATAAAAGCTTTAATATTTTTTGAAGAATGTTTTACTTAGTTGTTCAGTAAACTAAGGATCTATTTGTCCAGAATAACAAACAAATCAAAAAACATTTAGATATGTTTTCTTTTACAAAAAATGAAATTCAAAACCTATAACAAAGTTTTTTCTAAGATTTGCAAAGAAAAAAATAGTTCTATTTCTCAATAAAGGATGGATTTCACAATCAGTGTTGGGAAAAATACTGAGAGGGGGGGGTGAATCAGTATTTACTGCATAATCAAATCTTTTACTTTTTCATTCCTTAAAACCCATACGCTACTTTACTTCAGTAAACTAGCGTATATACGCGGATCCCCTTTATGAAACTAGCGTATACACAGAGATTTAGATATGTCATTAAATCTTCACTTAAACCATTCCATCATTTATTCTTCAGATATTCAATAAGCAGTAAGCAGGTGCAGTAAGAACAGAATAAACCATCACACAAAGCATCACACATGAACACCAGGATTTTTAGGTGGAAACCCAAATCGGGAGAAAACCACCGCTGCAGTTGCTCAGCCTTCAATATTTTATTATAGAGAAAACATCTTACAACATATGTGCTGGCGCAGACTTGACCGGCACGCAGGCACCCACCTGCGCTCGTTTACCAGCCTCTCCTGGAAGGGAGCTCCAACCCCCTGACTCGTTTACCAGCCTCTCCTGGAAGGGAGCTACGACCCCCCGATCTCGTTTACCAGCCTCACCTGGAAGGGAGATACAACCCCCTGACTGAAGGCTACAACCCTCGGCACCACCTTGGACCACGTTTCATCAATTTTCACACTGGATCCAACCACTTTAATAGAACACAACTTGCAGGCCACAATTCATCATATTTCCAGACCGAACCCTTTCCATACTTTTAAGCACAACCATACATCATCAACTGATACATATCAACACAGATCAGATAGCAGAAACACAGCAGAACAGATCAGATATTTCATACCCTTGCTTCAGAAAACCCTAGTTTGCATACGCGCTTTTACTTCACTGATGTCGCGTATATACGCGCTTCCGTCCACACAAACCAGCGTATACCTCAGTGTATATTTTATTGCGCATACGCTCTTTCTCTTCGCTGAAGCTGCGTATATACGCGCTTCCTCCGCGTCGAAGTAGCGTATAGATCTTCAATTATTACAGAGCAGCATACTTCTTCAGATCAGATATTCAGTTCAGATTTACCCTTTCACTTCGGACAGATGTTCGCCTAGATGTTCGCCTCATCACAGATCTAAGCCTTCCATAAGCAGATCTAGTAGATACATTTCAGATCTAGATCCCTTTCTTCATCATTGGTGCATCATCCATTCAGATTTATCTTCAAGTGTAACCCTTTCATTAAGATCTACTTCAGAGAGAAGTATTCATTCAAGCTCAGACATCTTGCTCCCATTCACATGATTTGCACAATGAATTTCTTCTCCTTATATAGGTTTATCCTTTTTCAATACCATGAGCCCCTTTTTCAATACCATGGACCAAAACAATACCATAAGCCCAAAACTACCTGGACGGGGTCAATTAGGCGGATCATTACCCAATACAATGGGTCAATACCATGGTGGCTACCCTTGGTTTTGCACTTTTTGAGCGCTTTGGCCCATACGCGACTTGGCACGTTCCGTTCCGCGTGCATACGCGATTTCCCCTAGGTCAATCCGCGTATACCGAGAGACATACTCTTTTTCATCATACTTTGAGTACATTCTGAATTCTTTTCTTCATTGCCTTCTGTACTCACTGTAGATACATCAGATTTCCTTCATCAAGAACATATTCTCTCAAGCACAACTTCATTAAGTTGTCATCATCTTCATCAGGTGGGTTGCCTTTCAAGGACAACATTCAGCATCATAATGTCAACAAACATTATATCATATCAGATTTACATCATTTTACTAAGTCCATCCAGTCAAGAATAACTTCATCAGATGGGTTGCCATCAAGGACAACACATGTCAACAGTCGCATGTCTTCATCTTCATTCAGTGGGTTGCCATCAAGGACAACACTCTGCATCATATTTCCAACAATCTCCCCCTTTGGACTTGATGGCAACCACGATGGTGTTTGGTTACCACAACAGATAGGTACCATGTCACTCTCCCAAATATGTCACATCATTATCTTCTCTTTATTCAAACACCATGTCACTCTCCCCCTTTGACATCAAGGGCAAAGGGCGGATCAAAAACCAACATTCTCCCCCTTTTTCTCCTCATGTGGAAGAAACATTCTGCAGATCTGATATGTGCTGAAGTGGCCAAGCTCCCCTTGAGTTCATGCTGAATATTTTTCAATGAAGTACATGACTCTATGATCTTTCTATCACCAAAAGACTCATACTTACATCAAATATCCAACCAAGTGAATTTACATATAAGACTCAAGTACCCAACCAAGTGAGTTTACACATTTCAACTCAGCTACCCAACCAAGTGGGTTTACAAAAATTGACAAGTCCTTACATGACTGAATATAGCAATTTACATCATGAGTCTCAACAAGACATTTACACCAAACTACAAAAATAACTTTAAGACCAACACCAGAAAGTCCTCAAGAAAGAGAACATATTTCAGAATCAACATAATGCCAACAATGCATTATACTCATCAAGGCCAATGCTCCCCCTGAATCTGTGCAACCAAGCAATCTTTCCAAAAGACTAAGGCTCCCCCTTAGTTTGTGCATCCTGAAAACTTCCACCAACAAATCATCAAGGCATCTTCATCAAAACATTAGAAACAGAATTATGAGAACTGGAACACCACCAGAGATACCAAACAGTATCAGAGATACCAAACAGCACTGTAGCTGTGCTGAAAAGAGCTGACTCCAAGCAAAAATTGTCATCAATCATACATACGCGGTTTTCTGTGCAGGAACTCGCGTGCATACGCGACTGTGTTTCAGGAAACCCGCGTATCCCAAGACATCTTCTAAAATTCAACCAGATCTGATTCTTTGTAAGGTAAAGACAGTGTTCAACTTCTTTCTGAGACATTTGAATGCCTCCCTGGACTACAGATAGATAGAATAATGTAGTCGTGTCTTCAAGCGTCATCCAACGGTTGTAGCATCAGCACAATAGTAACCAAGCCTTCAGATTCTTTGCAGCATCAATACAATCTTCCCAAGAAAGATTCTCATATCAGAACAATATCTTCACATAGGTGTCAAGCAATCATCCATGTGGTCCAACATCACCATGATCTTCAAGATTTAACATGAAGTAACACATGTAGGCAAGAGATCTCTCCACCATAGTAACACATTCTGCATGATTTATTTCTGAATCAAATGACATCCAACTCATCCATGTGGGAGTACAAAAGATACTTATCAGCAACCAAGGCTCAAAATCTCATCATACAACACCATGTACTAAGTCACCATCATTTGAGCATGAGTACCACAAATACCAGAGAATGAGCAATTATATTGCCAACAATGCAATCATTAGTATTCAAACCTGCTGCTCCCCCTGAACCAGTGCTTCTCCTTAACTTGTGCAACCTGAATATTTTTATCAGCAAGCCATCAGCAACAATCTCTGCATGATCTGTCCTTATCTCTGAATTATAGGACTTTCATCTCAGCAACGAATACTCTTCATTCAACAAGCAAACAAGACTCATCCATAAACTTCAACATAAGACATCAAGTATCATATCATCATCATTTAGAACTGATAAATTAAGCTGAAACAGAGTCAATAATACAGTTATTAATAATCAGACTGATGCTCCCCCTGAACCTCTGCTCCAGATCTTCAGCTATCAGATAAATTTCCTTATCATCAAAGAATACGCGACTGTGTCTGTTGTATCTCGCGTGTATACGCGACTTTGTTTCATTTAACTCGCGTATAGAAAGTGAAATATAGAAAATTTCACACTTTCATCTTCTCCTGCAAATTTACCTTCTGTTCCTGTCTTTTTCCACACAAGATGCTCTGTTAGAAATACATATAACCAGACTAATCAAATCAAACATGAGAGACATCATACATTTCTCCACCTGTGACGATACATTACTAGATCTCATAATGTATCTCACATCATTCCTGCAGTCAATCAGAGAAGTAAGCTTCAGAAGCGGATGACTGCAGTAGGGTCATAATTCCCTACGTTTCTGATCGGTCCTCCTTCTTTTTCCAAATTTGTTTGAGCTTTCCAACAGTGTGCTGGAAATTGTCCACTTTCCCAGATCTGTTCATCCTGCATTCTTTTTCTACATGTCCATACTTGTTACAAGCATAACATCTCATGTGTCCAGAAAAATAGGCATATGAATCATAATGAGTATTTCTAATCTTCCTCCTTTTACAATCAACTGCTTTATGACCATACATGTTACATGAGAAACAATATCCCTTGAAGCTACTAGAGTACCTTTCTGAGTAGAACCTGTTTGTTTGTGGCTGAATTGTTCTGCTTCTGCAATTTGCTGCAACATGCCCATAATTATGACATTTAAAACATTCAACGTTCTTGAATGAATTCCTTTGAGAATTCATGATTGTTGTTTGATCTTTTGTTTCTTTTAACACATCAAGTTTTGCATTGACATCTTCTGAATTTTTGGCACTTCCTTGTGAGCTAGATTCTCCTTTAACAGTTTCATGGAAACCAAGACCATGTTTGATAGCAGGAGACCTTTGATTACTCAGAATATTGTCCAGAATATTAGTACTATCATGAAACCTCAACAGTTTTACCTTTTCTTCCAATTTACCTTTGAGAATATTTACCTCAACCTCCAAGGCTTGACATTGCTTTGTCATGCTTTCTTCTTTTCTTCTTCCATCTTCAACTTGATCCTTCAGATTTAGAATCTCTTCTTTCAACCAATCTTCATTTCCTTCACAAGTTTGTTGCAGTTCTTCATTCTTCTTGTTTGATTTTTCCAGATCTTCTTTGAGAGAGATAATTTCTGCTTCAAGGCCTTCCTTTTCAAAGGATTGTAGAGGTTCCTTATTCTCCTTACTTGATGCTTCTAGCTCTGCTTGCAGAAAGATGATAGCAGCTTCAAGTCCTTCATTCTTCTTGCTTGATTTTTCAAGATCTGCTTCTAGATCTTTAATTCGATTGGATGCATAAGTATGAAACCTTTGATATTTGTCCATCTGTTCATTCAGCATTTCTATTTGATCTTTCATTTGTGAGATCATCTCTTTATAGATAGTTTCTTGCTTATTGTATGAACTTTGTAGTTCTTCTTCTTTAATCTTGAGAGCTTCTTCTAGATCCTCAACTTTACTTTCACTATCTTTACTCTTGTTTGCACAAAGAAGAGTATTACAAGTGGCCTTCTCCTTTTTCTTCTTTGCCATGAGTGCTTGTAGATCTTCGTCAGAATCTGTTTCATCTTCTTCAATTTTTGCTATACATGATTTCTGAGATATCTCCTTTTCTCGAGTAACCTTCTTCTTTTGCTTCTTAGCCATGAGCACTTTTAGATCTTGGTCAGAATCTTCTTCATCTTCACTGGACACTTCATCATCATCTTCTTTTGCATAATAACTCTTTCTCTTTTCAAATTGTTTCCATTTACCATGCTTTTCTCTATAAGGACATTTAGCAGCATAATGACCAACTTTTCCACACTCAAAACATTTGAAGGGAAGCTTACCTTTGAATCTTCCAGTGCCTAGTTGGAGCTTTCTCACGAAAGTCGCTTCTTCTTCATCGGATATATAGCTGGATTCTTTGACAACTTCCTTTTCCTTTCCTTTTGTAGATGCCTTAAAAGCAGCTTCTCTTACTTGAGAAGGGCCTCCTTGTCTCATTTCAAAAGCAGTCAGAGTACCATGTAATTGAACAATAGTAAGAGTTTGCAAATCTTGCCTTTCTTCAATTGCTGAAACTTTAGAGTCAAATTTTGAAGTCAAAGATCTTAAGACCTTTTCCACCAGAGTAGTATCAGCCATGGTTTCACCCAAATTTCTCATTCGATTTACAATATCATCCAGACGAAGAAAGAAACTGGAAACACTCTCATCACTATGCATCTTCAAATTTTCATATTCAATTCTAAGAGTTTGGAGTTTTGCACTTTTTACCTTTGTGTCTCTTTCATAGCTTAGAATGATTTTGTCCCATATGTCTTTTGCCGAATGTAGCTGCATCACTTTAGCAAATTCTGATTCAGACATGCTTCCCAATAAGACATTCACTGCTTTGGCATTGATTTCATACTTCTTTCTTTCAGCTGCATCAGTAGGAATACTTGCCGAGTATTGATAACCTTCTTCCACGATTGCCCATACATCTGCACCAAGACTTTGCAGATATGATTTTGTTCGTACCTTCCAGAATATCAGATTGCTTCCATTGAATAGAGGTGGCTTTATAGACATCACTCCTTCTTGACTTCCCATTGCGACGGATCTCCTTCAAGCGATCAAGCTTCTTCAGAAGGACCACCCTCTGATACCAATTGTTGGGAAAAATACTGAGAGGGGGGGGTGAATCAGTATTTACTGCATAATCAAATCTTTTACTTTTTCATTCCTTAAAACACATACGCTACTTTACTTCAGTAAACTAGCGTATATACGCGGATCCCCTTTATGAAACTAGCGTATACACAGAGATTTAGATATGTCATTAAATCTTCACTTAAACCATTCCATCATTTATTCTTCAGATATTCAATAAGCAGTAAACAGGTGCAGTAAGAACAGAATAAACCATCACACAAAGCATCACACATGAACACCAGGATTTTTAGGTGGAAACCCAAATCGGAAGAAAACCACCGCTGCAGTTGCTCAGCCTTCAATATTTTATTATAGAGAAAACATATTACAACATATGTGCTGGCGCAGACTTGACCAGCACGCAGGCACCCACCTGCGCTCGTTTACCAGCCTCTCCTGGAAGGGAGCTCCAACCCCCTGACTCGTTTACCAGCCTCTCCTGGAAGGGAGCTACGACCCCCTGATCTCGTTTACCAGCTTCACCTGGAAGGGAGCTACAACCCCCTGACTGAAGGCTACAACCCTCAGCACCACCTTGGACCACGTTTCATCAATTTTCACACTGGATCCAACAACTTCAATAGAACACAACTTGCAGGCCACAATTCATCATATTCCCAGACTGAACCCTTTTCATACTTTTAAGCACAAACGCCATCATCCATGGTTCCATATCAACACGGATCGAATGTCGCAAAGCTCTGACGAACGAGATCGAGATATTTCATACCCCTTGTGACAAACCCTGGTTGCATACGCTCTTTCCCTTCCAACGATGTCGAGCGTGTCTGCAGCTTCGATCCACACAAACCCGAGCGTATACCTCGGTGTATATTTTATTACTTGCCTCCCCACGCTTCTCTTGTTGAAGAGCTGCTGTATGCGGCTTCCTCACGCGTCAGTAAGCGTATAGATCTTCAATTATTACAGAACAGCATACTTCTTCAGATCAGATATTCGGTTCAGATTTACCCTTTCACTTCAGACAGATGTTCGCCTAGATGTTCGCCTCATCACAGATCTAAGCCTTCCATAAGCAGATCTAGTAGATACATTTCAGATCTAGATCCCTTTCTTCATCATTGGTGCATCATCCATTCAGATTTATCTTCAAGTGTAACCCTTTCATTCAGATCTTCTTCAGAGAGAAGTATTCATTCAAGCTCAGACATCTTGCCCCCACACTCATGATTTGCACAATGAATTTCTTCTTCTTATATAGGTTTATCCTTTTTCAATACCATGAGCCCCTTTTTCAATACCATGGACCAAAACAATACCATAAGCCCAAAACTACCTGGACAGGGTCAATTAGGCGGATCATTACCCAATACCATGGGTCAGTACCATGGTGGTTACCCTTGGTTTTTCACTTTTTGAGCGCTTTAGCCCATACGCGACTTGGCACGTTCTTTTAGCGTGCATCGCGGTTTTCCTAGGCCAATCGCGTATACCAAGAGACATACTCTTTTTCATCATACTTTGAGTACATTAAGATTCTTTTCTTCATTGCCTTACGTACTCCTTTGTAGATACATCGATTTCCTTCATCGAGAACATATTCTCTCAAATGTAAACTTCATTAAGTTTGTCATCATCTTCATCGAATTGGGTTGCCTTTCAGGGCGACATTCGGCATCTGTCAACAAACATTATATCATATCGATTATCATTTTACTAAGTCCATCAAGTCAAGAATAACTTCATCAGATGGGTTGCCATCAAGGACAACACATGTCAACAGTCGCATGTCTTCATCTTCATTCAGTGGGTTGCCATCAAGGACAACACTCTGCATCATATTTCCAACAATCAGATCAGATTCAGCAAGAAGGCAAAAAAACCAATGTAATCTGAGGTATTTCAAACTTCCAATGCTTTGAGTCACTGCATAGACCAAACGAAAAACAATCCAACTTGCAAAACTTCTAGAAAATCATCAAAAACATAAATACTGTTGGAACTCATTCACAAAAGGCTTTTGACAGAAACAACATCAATCTGGGCAGATACTAAAAACTATAAAACAAATTAAAGATAAAATGGAAAAATAAATCTGGAGTTTTTCCAGAATTTTAACAGGGTCTACAGGCTCCCATAAGTAACAGGTGCGGTCCCGCACTGGTTACTTAAGGAAAGTGCGAAACTACCCACACTGTGCAAAAGAACAAAGTGCGGTCCCAGAAAAGTTCAAGAAAAACATAAAAGATTTCAAAATTTTCAAAAACAGAGAAAACCAAAGCTACCCAGTCAGATATCCATCAATCAAAAACCAGGAAAAACTTTTCCTCAAATCAAAATTAAAGAGAACCAAAAACAACAAGTTCTTTCCCCAGCGGAGTTGCCAATTTGTTGGGCGGATTAATCAATCTTGCGGACAAGATCGATCTCCCTAGTACCAAAAGGTAATCTAGCAACAAACAACCAAATAAAGCTATATTTCTCTAAACATATGCGATTTACAAAAGAATACTATAAAGGTGTTAAGAACTTACCGTAGATCCAATGCTTGTTCAAAGTTGTTGTCCCTCGTGCACTTGAAGGAGTTATCTTCGCAAACCTACAGTCACAGACAAGCAAACATTAAATAGCACTTGTATAGTAAACATCATAAATCATGCTTATCATGGTGATCAAGGAATCCATGAAATAAACAGTTGATTAACAGCTTATTGAGAAAAATGAATTCATTTGTATTAACTTTGAAAGAAAGAAAACCTTACAACCTTAGCCTTGATGTTGAACAGGCCTTCCCGGGGTCCGAAGCAGGAATATCCTCTACTCTGACAATCCTTGCACTCTTCCAACCGAGACAGATAGAGGTATGTGATCTCTCCTCACAAAAATCTCAGTTAAATGAGTCTGAATCCCAACAGCACTTAACCTCAAATAATTCTAAAGCTTGAACTCCCCTTGAGGCTACTCAATACCTCTTTTTATAGTGGAAAAGAGGAAGTTTCAGTTCCAACTATGAAGGGATAGAATCCTCCTTCAAAGGGATAAGCTCCTTACATCAAGGGGTTATATCCATAAGGTAAGGGATACATGAACCTCAAAAGAGCGGTTCTTCCACCGCAAGATTCTTTCTAGAGGCTTCTAGAATTTACTGAAAATGAGCTTTTTGAGTTTACTTACACATTTTTAATATTTATAGGGGTCCGCACCCATAACACAGAGAAAGTGCATTCAGGTATGCAGGAGTCATGAACATTAGGTGCGGGACCACAGGCAAGATAAAGAGAAAGTGCGATACCAGAGTTAAGAAGATTTTTAAGAACTTTTCTCTTATTTTCAAGGCTTGACATGAGGAACTGATGTGTTAAACTTGCAAAGGAGGAAGTATGAGTGATAATGAGCTCATACACATAGCAGAATGTCAAGATGACAATTTTCAGTGCAACACCTCTGCTCTCCTTTTGACCTCCTCTAAACAGATCCCAATCGTTGGATGTTGCCATCCAACGGCCTCGCTCCTCCCCACAACCTCTGAAGCAGCTTACCCAATAACGTAGGATTTTATAATATTTTTCATATTTTGCAGGTTTTGAATGGTTTTTCCATTACATCAAAGTAAAACCAAAGGTCGGGGATGACGATTCCCGTGCCTTTGATTCATCAAAGAGAAGCTATTCTCAGGGTTCACCTCCACATTTCATCCATGCTTCATGGGAATTGATGCCATATGAGCCCTGTGCGGCCCTGCACATCAACAAGACACAGAGAATTAAATAAAACAAAAGAGTGTTAGTGCCGAAGACAAAATACAGTAGAACAGAGGATTAAAGACAGTGTGAGTATTACGGCTAAAATTGATTATTAAAAGCCTAATCCTCTAAACTAAAACAGTTATTAAAGAAAAATCAAAAGATCATCAGACAGAAAAGCCTCCACCGCCACATCAAAGGCAAATTGATTCCTCTCAGCTACCATGAAGCCACCTGTAACCTCAAAGCATTCAACAGAGGCTGAATTATTATCAGAAAGAAAATATTAGTCTCAGCGCAGCCGAGCAATCAATTCTACCGAAGGAACTTAATGCAAAAAATATCAGCAGAGTTATTACTACATGAAACATAGCCTTAAAAATCAACAAAAGCTCCTACCGAGCTTAATTCTTAAATGTAAAACATTAATACAGACAGAACATCTGTAAACTTCTCCATCGAGCCCCTCAAAGGCCGAGAAGTCATTAATCTGTATTAATTATCTTGGGAGATTTTTTATCCTCTCCCACCTCCTCATTCCTTCTATAAATACTTCTGTAGAAGATGAGAAAATGTTGGTTGCAGAACTTTGAAATATACTTGAGCTCTAAACTTCTAATTGTAAATAGTGTTCAAAGGCTCTTGAAGCTCTGCTTGTGATAGGATAGTTAGGCTGAGAAGTGAAGATGATTGCTAACCTGAAACACTGGACTTAAAGTTGTAACTGGTTTGGAGCATCAATACAAGCTGATTTATGGGATCCTGGTCTATGTCGACAGTGATGTTATTTCTTATTGTGAATTGTTATTTTATTTATGTTTTCACTTTGTCCATTTTCTCTTATAAAGAACAGCAAGCATAGAGTTAGGATTTACTGTATATCAGTACCCTTCTCTGACTGATAAGCTTTATCTAAATGTTTTCTTCCAATTTGTGTTATTTAGGAATGATTTAATTCAGTTTAAGCAGTTAGGAATGCTGGCGTTCCCTCGTCCTACTGTCTGAGCTAATTGTTATTCTTGAAAGTTATTTTCAGTTTATGTTAAGTAGATATGAACTAAGGAAGATATGGTGAGCCCTGGTCCTAGTTTTATCCCCAAAGACTAGCTGAAAGTTTCCCTAAGAGTGTGTTGAAAGCTGGCTAGTTTCGAATTACTTACCAGATCTTAGACCATTCTTCGTTATCATTTGTGTTTCCCTTCATGTTTTAAATGTTTTCTATTGAGAGTGTATCAAAGGCTGGCTAGTTTCGAATTACTTACCATATCCTAGTTTACTTTTATGTTTTTCTTAAGTGTATGTTAAAAGCTGGCTAGTTTCAAAGCACTTACCAGATCTTGGGCTGCTCTTTGTTCTTCTTTTGTTTAAATTCCGCTTCTTGTTGTATCATTTCATTCCATAAATCAACTTTAAAGAGATCCCTAGACATAGATGACTTGCCCCATAGACCACCTTGAACCTAATTGTTTCAATTGAAACTCTATTATGACTCCATAGCCCAATGGACTAAAACCAGCATTGCATCCATCTTTTTGGCCAAAGCTTGTTCTATTTGCTTGCAACTTCTCACCTTTGGAACTCTTTCCATTTAGGACTTTCCACTCAAATAATAATCATGCTCAACCATCCAAAACAAACAAAAAACCCTCGGCATTCATAACTAGCCTAATATCATTACCCAAAACCTCAAAGATAAATCCATCTTTACACTTACTGGAGAGATCCCTCTCCGGATTCAGGAGGGCTAGATCCTAGAATCCCAAAGTGGTTTAAACGATGTTCTCCCTGCAGTCGGACTTTTGCCAATCTTGCTTATTACAGGGAGCTAACAGAGGGGTCATGCAGCGCATGGCGATGGTCGGACAGGGGATGCACGATCTACGAGCTGTAGGAGTAGAGCAATTAGCTCGGGATACTCCATATAGTGATTAGGTGTAGGGGCAGTTGGTGCCCCTAGTTTTGAGTTTTTGTAACATGCGATGGGCATGTCATATGTATCAGAGCTAATGGACTCTAAAACATTTCATACAACACATATAATGGATATGCATCATTTTGATGATTTTACGTTATTTTCTTGTTTTAAATGCGTGTGCTAAGTGCCAATCTAGAATATTGTTTGCAATGCTATCCACATAGTGATTTTTTTCTCTAGGTACATGACTAAATGTAATGATTTCAAATTCACGGATCAAAATCTTCACTCGTAAATATCTTCTAAAAAGGATAGGATTGTGCACACGATAGACACCATTCAATTGCATGACAAGAAGCAGGGAATTTAAACAAACATGAAGGTGGAGGATGTGATGGGAAAGGGAATCGGTTAATAAACCTCGCACTGCATCATATTCGGCCTGGTTATTGGTGGTAGTACTAATGCATACACCGTTCGAGAGAACAAGCAAATGTAAGGGGGTAAAAATGGCCCAACTTGCCGAGGCTAGATTTCGAGAATAGCGACTTGCACCATCGGCATAATCGATATAAGGTGTGGATGGAGGGTCCATCAAAAAGGTGCCACAAGACAAAAAATGAGAGAATGATGAACAATGTTGGCAACTTGAGCGCAAGGTAGAAATCGAACAAACGCTGCTAGAGGGAGTGTTATGTGTAGGTTTTATACCACCCACACATCAACGAGTAGGTGGTGTGTGGGAGCTACCTTGGGGGCAGCTTGTGCTCACGTTGCGAAAGTCACCATAGACACGGATGGTGCCATTCCGCTTATGGGAGGGAAAGATGAAGTCAGGGGTGGAAAAGGCTTCCATGATGTCATCATCACAGTAGAAGATGGGGTTACTAGAGGAAGGGAGACCACATGACACGTCAAAGCTACCTGACTCATCATCATGAGAAGAAAGTTTCACATTCACATCATCGAGGGGGTTGATGGAAGAACAAGCAGATAAGGGATCCACCGATGTTGAGCCCGAGGTGATCGTTGAGGGGAGGTCGAGCGAAGCAGAAGGGGAAGTCTCAGAGGGAGCTTCCAATGTGGATCTCATCAATGATGATAGGTAGAGGATGGTGGTCACAGGCTCTGTCATCTCGACATCAGGAGGGGGAATGTCAATGGGAGCGGGTAAATCCTCAAGCTGGCCCAAAGCATACTGCGTAAGGACGGGAGAGGCGGACCAGTTTTGTTCAATATCGTACTCTCGAAATAGCTCCAAAGAGGTGGGGTAATGCGTGAGGCAGTGACAACGATGGGTGTAACGGCCATGGAGATCACACAAAGCACAAGGTTGGTTGGTGTGAATAGTCTTAGGGTTCTTGCCTGTAGTCGAGGAAGAAACAGAGGCTTCAGGGACCGTAAACTTAGGGAACACAACATTAACCATGGGCTTGATACGAGGCAAATGAGGAAAATGATGGGTGGCATGACTGAAAACATCACATAAAGCACATGGGGGAGTACGCTTTGGAGGCTGAGAAGGAGCAGGGTCATTCAGGGAAGCCTTGTATTTAGGTGCCTTCTTGTGAGATTTGTCCCCTTTACCCGAAGCTGTCACAATAGGAGGAGGTTCCTGTTAAGGTGGCTGAGGCATGGTAGCAAAGGGAAAGGTCATGGGGACCGATTGGATAGGGGTCAAAGCAAGATATGGTTTGGGCTAACCAGGCAAGGTAGCGGTTTGGGGATCAATGTACCATACTGGGATCCTCAGGGTTAAGTTAGGAAGGGATAAGGTAGCCATAACAGGTACAGAAAACACTCCAAGAGGAGCGAGGAACGGTATCTGACCGGAGGATTAATGGCCAGGTGGGACAGCTCCGAGATGGTTAAGACCAGGAGGAACCATGCCTGGAGGGTAGAGATGCTCATGGATACCAACTATAGATGAGGGGCCTGGAGGAGGGGGTCATGAAGGTTGAGTCAAAGTGCTAGGAGCAGGTTGTGGAGGGCGGGGCTACTGACTAGCCGAAGCGGGCCGCTTGAGGGAGGCCCGAGATAATTGCATCATGCAAACATTTGACGAGCTAGGATCAGAGACAGTAGGAGGAAGACCAGGGAATGAACCAAGCAAAGAGGATTCTTTGTAGACTCCGGGTGAGACACTGGTCAAGGGGTTGACGGTTTGCTTATTGGCCACCAAAGATATGATGGACTCAGGGGAGTTCTGAGACTTCCATTTTTAATATGTCAACTGGTCAATGGTGACTATCTTTCCATTATGGGGAAAGTACATCTTGCGGTGAAGTGCATATATTACAGCAGACATCGCATAGGTGTAGCCACGACCCAATAGAATGTTGTAATCTAAGGGGGCATCAATGACTTCTACGTCAACACAAACAGTGTTTCTTGCAAGAGTAATAGGAAAATTACGAAACATGCCAATGGGCTTGGAAAAGTAGCCATCCCACGCTCGGAGGGTGATAATGGAAGGGTCCAACTTAGGTGATCCGAGTTGCTTCCAAACTAAAGCAGACATCACACAGGTGGATGCCCCCTCATCAATGATACAACGGGAGATGTTGGCATTTCGAATCTTGATGGGGATTTGGAAGGCGACATAAGTAGGAAGAGGAGGATGTTCTGACTAGTCAACATTGAAGATGGTCAAACAATCATCTATAGGATCTACAGCACCCATGGAAGTTAGTAGATATTTTTTTTGTGAAGGGCACGACTAGAGGAGTTCCATCGTTGAGATGGTAACAGGAGATTGCGCCACATCATCTATTATACTATACGAATGGGCAGCTTTTCCAAAAGCATCGCTTTGGCGTAATGGTCCCTTGGGGATCTTGGTACGAACCTCCGCCTTAGGCTGAGGGATTTGTAAAGGGCCATTGGTTGTTGAAAGAGGCTTTGTAGAACCTGAAGAATGGGACGTGGGGGTAGACGTAGCGGGAGGCTTGTTGTACTGACGGGACCGAGTCTGAAGGTTGAAGTCAATGGTAATGGGTTGGTCAGAGTTCATCATGAGAATCTAGTATTCGGAGGTACCAGATGGAGGAGGTAGAGTGGCCGCTTGACCTTCAGGTGGTTGGGTAGCCACAAATCCTTGATGGGGGAAAGGATTGGTAAACACAGCCAGCTGGCTAGGTGCAGCACTGGAAGGAACTGAAGGGGAGGCTTGTTGTCCTCGTGATGTTGCTTGAGTCTCCCAAATTTGATGAATCTATGGTAAAAGCAGACAATTGTGGGTGTAATGACCATAGACACCACAACAAGAACAAGGCTTATTCGTGCGAACATGCCTGTCCTACTTGGGCTGAGTGCCATGTTGCTGGTTAGCGGTGTTGGGTGCATTCCCTTGGGGATTAGGTCCTGGATTACCTGGGGCAGATTGATTTTGGGTGCCTTTCCTCTTCTTTTTTGAATTAGGAGGATTAGTCGCACCCGTTTGTGCATACACCTGCCCTTGGGGGGGCGATGGCTATTCTTGCGGGGTTGAGAAGGCAAGGGAGGCAAGGGTGATAATGCTGGAGGAGTTGGAGCACCAGGTTGCGGATACAAATAATAAGGAGGTTGGGTAACATTGTGGAAAATAGGTTGGGGTAAAGGAGGAGGCATGACGTATCCTGGATACATGCTATCGAGAGGGGGAAAAGTGTTGGAGCATATGGCCCCTCCCTGAGGGAAACCATAACCCATGGGAGGATGAGCGTATGGATGAGAAAGGGCTCCAATGATACTTTTGGCGACATGGGATGCCCCCGATGCATTGGCACCACCGGGTCTAGGGAGATCAGGTAATATGGTATAAACATAACCAGACTGCGCATAGATAAATTCATATTTTAACGCAATCTAGAGAGGAGCTTCTTCGGTCTGAGGGAAATGTGATGCGACATCTTTTCCTATAGCAGGAAAAAGGGATCTAAGGAACTAATCCATGTAGACACAATCTTTGAAGGTAGGGCCTCGACATAGGCTTTTTCTTCTCTGCCATTCCTGGACATGATCGGATAGGCGGGTCGCAGCGGCGATTAACAGAAAGAAGTTAAAATTTCGGTACCATTCTCATAACGAAGGGGAAGCTGGAAATAAGATAGAAAATCTCGGGCAAGAGTCGCAAAGGTGGTATGAGAGGAAGAGGCTTGATTGACATACCACTTAAAATATTTGCTAGTAAGCGTACTTTGGAACAACCGAAGACGGATAGAGTCATCGGTAATGGAGTTAGACGAACACCACATGTGGAAAGATCGAACATGATTTGTAGGATCTTCTCCAGCAAGACCTTCAAAATTAGGGATGTCAGAAGGGAGCTTGGTTAGCATAGCAGGCCAACCAACATCATGGCGTATAGGGCCATTGATCAACTGGTTAAAATCAGGAAGACTGAGGCATGCCATATAGGGGAGCAAGGGAGCAGTTGGGATAGTTCCTATTACAGTCCCACTAGTAGTATTCCCAGCATTATTTTGGGTGTGGAGCCTGATTATCTTGTTTACTTTGTATCACAGCATTGGACCCCTGTACCTTAAAAGGGGCGGCAACGCCGCCCGTAATTAATCGTTGCCGTGGGGGATCCAAGGGGGGCGGCAGCGCTTTTCGGAGCCCACCCCTAGTGGGGGCTTTCGAGGGCAGCGCCCCCGAAGCTAAAAACAGATGTAAAATTGCCTTGTAAAAGTATAGTAATTTCTAGTCAATCTGGGCCGTTCATTAGGCAAATGATCTGACGGTAGAAGTTATGTTTAGATTAGGGTTTTTTCCCTAGAAGGCAACCCCCTTGTATATATGAGGGTATTGTATTGCGGCTGTGTATTATGTGTGTATTCTCGGAGCGAGAAACAGAGAGGGAGACTGTGAGAGAGAACAGAGGATATTACAGCGGATCTGCTGTAGGTTTTTTCTCTTCATTTTTGCTGGATAATAGAAAGGAAGGACTGGCTGTTCGGGGTGGACGTAGCCCAAACTGGGTGAACCACGTATATCTGTGTCTCTCTAGTTTTATGTGTTTTGTGTGCTTTTATTTTCCGCATATTTTATGTGTTGCATTGCTATGTAATATTTAATTTTCTAACAACTGGTATCAGAGCCGAAGGTATATTTGGCTGATAAACTCGCAGGAAAGAAGGGTTCCTAGTTCGAGTGGGAGCAATGGCAGACGATGGTAAGTTTAGGGTCAAGAAATTTAACGGCCAAAACTTTCTGTTGTGGAAGATGCAGATGGAAGATTATCTGTATCAGAAATATTTGTACCTACCATTGAGCGGAAAAACAAAGAAGCCGGCGGCCATGACAGACGCGGAATGGAACATTCTCGATAGAAAGGCACTCGGAACAGTACGGTTGTGCCTTGTGGCATCAGTCGCCTTCAATATTTCGAAGGAAACAACAACATAGGGTTTGATGCAGACGTTGGCGAAACTATATGAAAAACCCTCGGCCTCAAACAAGGTATTTCTTATGAAACGACTATTTAATATGAAGATGTCGGAAGGTGGATTTGTTGCAGACCATTTAAATGAATTTAATACAGTTATCAGTCAGTTAATTTCTGTAGGGGTAAACTTTTATGATGAAGTTAGAGCTCTTTTATTCCTGTGCTCATTACCAGAAAGTTGGAATGGTTTAGTTATGGCCATTAGTAACTCTGTCTCTGGATCTAGTACTTTAAAGTTTGATGATGTTGTTGGTGCTATCCTTAGCGAGGAAATGCAACGGAAAAGCTCCGGTGAGACATCAGGTAATGCTTTGAGTGCAAAGTCTAGGGGAAGAAGAATGGAAAGAGGAAAGAGCTCAAGATATCGCAGTAAATCAAGGAAAGGCAGATCCAAGTCTAGATCGGGGATAGTGTGCTGGAATTGCGGAAAGAAAGAACACCTAAAGAAAGACTGTAGATCTCGGAAGGGAAAAGAAGGAGACACACAGCAAGAAAACAATCATGAAGCAAATGTGACAGGTGATGTGTTACAAGATGCTTTGATTCTTTCTTTCGAAAATATTACTGATTCTTGGGTTGTAGATTCAGGGGCTTCATTCCATGCCACACCTGATAAGAAATATTTTCATGACTATGTTCAAGGATATTTTGGACAAGTTCGTTTGGGTGATGATAAACCCTGTAAAATTGTTGGAATGGGTAAAGTTCTTGTAAGACAACAGAATGGAAACCAATGGCTACTAAAGGAGGTAAGGCATGTTCCAGATCTGAAGAAAAATCTGATTTCAACAAGGCAGTTATGCAGTGAAGGTTGTGTGACAACTTTCACAGATAAAACTTGGAAGGTCACCAAAGGAGCGTTGGTAGTAGAAAAAGGTGAAAAGGTTGGTACATTGTATTTATGCAATGGTATTTCTAACTCTGTTAATGCTTTAAATTCCAAAGGAGCAGATGTAGCATTATGGCATCATAGGCTCGGACACATGAGTGAGAAGGGAATGAAGATTCTTCACTCACGAAATTTGTTGCCAGGTTTGAAGAATGTTGATTTGGATTTCTGTGAGAATTGCATTTATGGAAAACAAAAGAGAGTCAGATTTCTCAGAGTTGGGAAAGAAAAGAAGAGTGAAAAATTGGAGCTTGTGAATACAGATGTATGGGGACCTGCTCAGGTATCATCTCTCGGTGGCTCTCGTTATTATATTACTTTTATTGAGGATGCAACTAGAAAAACATGGATTTATTGTATTCAGAATAAATCTGATGTATTTGATACTTTCAAGAAATGGAAAGCTTTGGTTGAGATTGAGACAGGAAAGAAGTTGAAGTGTCTCAGATCAGACAATGGAGGTGAGTATTGCAGCAAAGATTTTGATAGGTATTGTTCAGAGCATGGAATTCGTAGAGAGAAGACAGTTCCAAGAACACCACAAGAAAATGGTGTGTCAGAAAGGATGAACAGAACAATCATGGAGCGTGCAAGGTGCATGAGATTGCATGCAGGATTGCCTTTACAATTTTGGGCAGATGCTGTAGATATTGTTGTTTATCTAATAAACAGAGGGCCTTCAAGTTCCTTGGATGGTGGTATTCCAGAGGAAGCATGGACAGGTAAAAAGGTAAACTACTCTTTTTTTAAAAGGTAAACTACATGAGATTGGAAACATGTTAGAGGACTTCAAGAGTGGCATGTTGCACACCCTTTCTTTGCAAATAGACACAATGCAGGTCAAAAGGAAGCAAGAGGAAGAAAAGATATACCTACCCATATTTTGTTCTAGATGTACCCAGAAGAACCCAATAAATGAATGTCCACTGAATGTCATAGAGGTTTTCTTAGTCTGTGAGGACAATCATAACACAGAAAAGTGTCCCTCCTTACCTGGACTTAAGACTATATATTAAGGTGGGGAATCAATGCCAGAGAAACTCTATTTCATCAACCAGAGAAGGCCTCAAGGCCCTCGGCCATATCAACAAGGTATGCAAGGTGCACCTTACTCTTACTATCACAACAATCAAAGTGCACCCATGAAACCTTCATACACCCCCACTCCTCCATCTTGTTCTACACCTCCTACTTGGCCTTACAACCCTCCATATCATCCTCAGCCAGGGAATCAACCATTTCAGCAGTATGTTCCACCACAACCTCAGTGGAACAATCCATCCCAAGGGTGGAGGCCTCAACACAATCAACCACTTACTCTGTTGTGAAACCAGCTCCAAAAATAGAAGAAAAGAGATATCAACGCCTTAGAAATAAGCCACTTCGAGGGGGCAACCTCTAATACATTACATGAATGAGCAATTCTTGGATGATACAAATTACAAAACCTCCTTTCTATATATAGGAGTCCATGGGGCCACAATGTAATCTTAGTGGGGCCATAATGTAATCCTAGCCGACCTAACAATAATAATTTGAGGGCACAATAATAACAATATGGGGGTTACAGGGGTACAATAATAACAATAAGGGGGTTACACTAACAACAATAAGGGACTATACTAGTAATATAGGGACCTAACATGCCCCTCTCCTTCAAAAAAGTGTTTTCCACAATGCTTGAGTAGCTCTAGGTGCTTCTGTATAAAATTCCCATCCTCCCATGTAGAATCTTTAGTGGGTAAGCTCTTCCACTTGATGAGATACCCTGAAATTGATCGATTTCGTAGCTATCGAATTCTTGTTTCTGTGACCGCTTCAGATTCCAATATGATTTTTCCTTCCTCATCAAGTTCTGGAAATATTGTTTGAACTGGAATATTTTCACCTATAACCTTCTTTAAGCATGAAAAATGGAAAATTGGATGCACTTGTGAAGAAGCAGGAAGCTCCAACTTGTATGCCATAGTACCAATCTTTTGCAACACCTTGTAAGGACCATAGTACTTTGGCGATAATTTATTATCCTTCTTAGCTTGCTTGAGGGACATTTGTTTCTATGGTTGTAGCCGTAAAAATACCCAATCTCCTACATCAAAACTTCTCTCACTGCGATGTTGATCTGCCTGTTGTTTCATTCGATTTTGTGCCAAATTCAGGTTATCCTTTAAGAGTTGGAGAACTTCTTGCTGATGCTCGATGTGATATTCCACTTCTTGAACCTTCAAATTTTCCCTTAAAGATGATGTGATGGATGGTGGATGATATCCATAAAGTGCCATAAATGGGGTCATTTTTGCTGCAGTATGGAAGGAAGTGTTATACCACCATTCGGCAAGAGGTAACCACTTGACCCATTGTGTTTGTTTATCAGATACAAAACAACGAAGATATCCTTCCAAACATTTATTTACGATCTCAGTTTGACCATCAGATTGAGGATGATAAGATGAGCCATGAGCTAATTGAGTACCCAAACAAGAAAATAACTCCGTCCAAAAATTTCCAGTAAAAATGGGATCTTTGTCGCTCACAATAACCCTTGGGTTTCTATGTAGCTTTTGAATTGTGTCCATAAATGTAGTAGCAACTGTACTTGCTTTAAATGGATGAGATAATGCACAAAAGTGTGCATACTTGGTAAGTCTGTCAACTACCACCATGATGACACTCTTTCCTGTGGACTTAGGTAAACCTGCGATAAAATCCATTGAAATCTCCTCCCAACGTTGACTTGGAATGGATAAAGTTTGTAGAAGACCGGGGGTCTTAATTGTCTCAACTTTATTCTGCTGGGAAACCAAACATTCCGCCGCAAACTTTTGAATATTAGATTTAAGGCCATCCCAAAAAAATTCTTTCTTTACCCTGTGGTAAGTTTTTAAAAATCCTGAGTGTCCTCCCAAAGGAGAAGTGTGCAATTCCAAAAGAATCTTTTGTTTTAGTTGGGAATTCTTACAAAGATATAAGCGATCTTTGTACCATAAGGAATAATTTTTCCAACTAAATGTATCAGATGTACTAGGATCTTGTTGCAACTTTTGAATGAGTGTCCACACATCTTCGTCCTTCTTCCATTCATCTCTTGCTTCGGTTATCCAATCTGGTTGGATAATAGAAATGGCACAAAGCAATGCTTCCACCTCTTCATTCTTTCTTGAAAGTGCATCTACAACAACATTAAGCTTTCCTTTTTTGTAGATTATTTCAAAGTCATAACCCAACATCTTTGTGACCCATTTTTGCTGCTCTTCTAAAGATAGTCTTTGTTCCAAAAAGTGTTTAAGATTATCATGATCAGTTTTTACCTTGAAGTGTCTTCCCATTAGGTAAGTTCTCCATTTCTTTAGTGCATGCAGTATTGCTAACATTTCCTTCTCATAAATAGGTTTCTGTAAATACTTTCCTTTGATTGGACGACTTTCAAAAGCAATGGGTCTTCCTTCCTGCATTAAAACAACACTAATTCCATTTCCTGAGGCATCACATTCCACAATAAAGGTTTTTGTGAAGTCTGGCATAGCTAAGACCGGTGCTAGGCACATTGACTCTTTAAGATGTTCAAAGGCCTTAGTTGCTTCAGGAGTCCATGAAAATGCATCTTTCTTCAATAATGTTGTTAGAGGTGCTGCTATTCTCCCATAATTCTTAACAAACTTGCGATAATACCCTGTTAACCCGATAAATCCTCGCAACTGCTTTATGGTTGTGGGCACTTTCCATTCCTTAATGGCTTTAATTTTGTTAGGGTCTACTTTAACACCCTCGTGAGATACAATATGACCCAGATATTCCACCTCTTGTACTCCAAAGAAACATTTGGATGTTTTTCATATAATTGTTTCTCCTGCAATAGTTGGAGCACCCTGTCAACATGTTCAACATGATCCTTCCAAGACCTGCTATAGATTAGTATATCATCAAAAAATACTAGCACAAATTTTCTAAGGAAGGGTTTGAAAATGGAATTCATCAACCCTTGAAATGTAGAAGGTGCATTGGTAAGTCCAAAAGGCATGACCAAAAATTCATAATGACCCTCATGAGTTCGAAATGCTGTTTTTGGAATATCTTCAGTCTTCATTCTAATTTGATGATATCCTGAATGAAGATCCAACTTAGTAAAATAAATTGCTCCATGTAATTCATCCAATAATTCATCAATCACAGGAATGGGAAATTTATCTTTAATGGTGAGCTTATTGAGCTCCCTATAATCCGGACACATTCGCCATGATCCATCCTTCTTGTGTACCAATACTACAGGAGCAGAGAAAGAACTTTAACTAGGTTGAATTATACCCGCTTCTAACATTTCTGCAATCATACGTTCAATTTCGCTCTTTTGGACGTAAGGATATCTATAAGCCCTGATGTTTGGAGGAACACTTCCTGGAATCAAATGAATAGCATGATCATGATCACGAATAGGTGGGAGTCCTTTGGGAGTTTCAAAAAACTTGGAATGATTGTCCAAGACTTTTTGGAGATCTGCAGAAATAGATGATTTTGATGTTGGAACTTCTAGTGAGCATAATTGTGCAATTATGCCTCGTTGTTCTTTCTTTAGAAGCTTTTTCATGACATTAGAGCTTATTATCCTTCCTGGCTTCCCCGCAATACCCCGTAATTCGACTTCCTTTCCTTCTGAAAAAAATTTCAAGAAAATTTATTGAAAATTAAAAGCTACCGTCCCCAAAGATTGTAACCATTGTACTCCTAGTACAACATCAGCACCTCCCATAGGAATGGAAAGCATTGGACTAGTCAATACATATTCCCCCATGGTTAGCTTGATATTGTGGCATTTTCTAGAGAAATTTATAGTTCCTCCATTTGCAACCATCACTTGACATTCTGGTGCTGGGTATAGGAAACAATTTAATTCCTTGGCTACCTTACAATGAATAAAATTATGGGTGCTACCTGAATCAATCAACACTATTACCTTTTTCTTCTTGATTTGTCCTTCTATCTTGAGAGCTTGAGGAGTGGTAATTCCTGCTAGTGCATTACACGATATGGTCGGATTCATTTCTTCCTCTTCTAGGGTTGGTTCCTGGTGTATATCCTCTTCTTGTTCATTTTCTTCTTCCTCTTCACAATCTATGTAAAATAATTTCTTCTCGGCACACTTATGACCTTTAGTGTATTTGCTATCACAACTGTAGCAAAGCCCTTTTGCTCTTTTTTCTTCCAATTGTTGTGGTGTCAACCTTGTAGGTTGTGGAAATCTAGGAGTAGCAACACTTCCTTCTTTATAGAAGTGAGTGGTAGGCTTCCTTGTCGCCATAATTTTACATTCAATTTTTCTTGCCAACCTGAATGCCTTCTCCAATGAATCGGGTTCCAAAACGTGAACTTCATGTTGGATATTATCCTTTAAAGTACCTATGAAGAGATCAATCATATGTTCCTCTGGAATATCAGTTACCCTTATATTCAATTTTTGGAAGCCCTCAATGTGCTCCCCCACTAAACCCTTGTTTTTTAGATTTATCAATTGGCTAAAGAAGGTGCTGCTCTTTGTATCCTCATAATGTGATATCATTTCCTCCATAAAAATTGACCAAGTGACAATATTTTTACGGCAGAAAAGCCATCGATATCATATAAATGTATTTTTTTCTAAATGTAAAGTTACAATGCATACCTTTTGTGTGTTTTGCACATTATTGAGATAAAAATATTGCTCCATCTATAGTATCCATGTTACAGGATCCTTTCCATCAAACTTGCTTATATCCATTTTTGGAATATGGTGGTTCTTCCCACCAACATAGAGTTTATGAAATCACGATTAACATTTATTTTGTTCTCATCGTGACTTTCCTCTACTATATTTTCACCATTAGGAAACATTTCTTGTATCAACTTTGTCAAACCTTCCATGTCTGATTTTAGATCATTCTTCATGTTTTCCATTTTTTCATCGATCTTAGCTTCCATGTCATCCATCTTAGATTCCACGCCAGCTTCCATGCCATCTATCTTAGCTTCCATGCCATTCTTCAAACCATCCATTTTAGATTCCATGCCTTTCTTCAAACCATCCATCTTAGTTTCCACGCCTTTCTTCAAAACTTCCATGTCATTTTTTGTTGCTCTTTTCGAGAGCGAAATTTGTTGCACTTGCTCTTGTAATTTTGATATGTCATGTTGTCATTCTTCGTCTTCATGAGCCATAGTAGAGCCTTCTAAAGGCTTAATGGGTGTTGAATTATTTTTAAGGGCCATTTTAGAATCCAATATTGATATCTATTCTACAATATGCCCTTAGAATCAATTCAACATGATTCTTCAAACAAGACTTATGCAATTCGGGAAAAAAAATACACACCTTTTACTTGCTTTTGAGGAGCTCTATATTGAAATTAAATTATCTTTGTAATTGTGGATCCTCAGTATCTGAAATTCGGCCTTGTAGTAGCCCTCTAAAGCTTCTTTCAAATGTCACAGTTCTGACCTAATTTGGATTCTTCAAGGCAAATTTATGTCCAATCTCCCACAATGACCCAATTATGGACTGGTTCAGTAGAGTGAACTTGTGCAACTTGACACGTGTCACTGTTTCCTCCTTTGGCTTTGAAATTGATTGAAAGGAAACTAAAATCTGTGTACTTGTGGCCACTTTTTACAGAATTCCAATATGATGCTTGGAGAGGGAGTTATGAATATTTTCCCACGATAACCTCTTTGAGCTGAAATTCGAGAACCTAAAAAATACCTAAATTCCACAGATCCTATCTCCGAAAATATTGCGAACCAAGCTCTAAATTTTTGCGACGATGTTCCTCAGGATTTTGGCTTTGCTCTCTAAAAATTTCAGCTTCTTAATCTTCATAGAAAAAAAGTTATAGCTAATATTCTGCGATGACCTATTTAGGTTAAATTCAGGAGCTTGCTAAAAGCCCTAAATTTCATAGATCATATCTCCAAAAATCATGTGAACCAAGCTCTGAAATTTTTCGACAATGTTCCTCAGGATTTCAGCTTCGCACTCTAAAAATTTCAACTTCTGAACCTTCGTAGAAAAAAAATTATAGCGAAAATTCCACGATGACTAGTTTGGAGCAGCGAAAACCCTAGAATCCAAAGCTCTAATACCAAATGTTGTGAAACTAGCTCCAAAAATAGAAGAAAAGAGATATCAACGCCTTAGAAATAAGCCACTTCGAGGGGGCAACCTCCAATACATTACATGAATGAACAAATATTGGATGATACAAATTAAAAACCTCCTTTTATATATAGGAGTCCATGGGGCCACAATGTAATCCTAGCCGACCTAACAATAATAATTTAAGGGCACAATAATAAAAATATGGGGGTTACAGGGATACAATAATAACAATAAGGGGGTTACACTAACAACAATAAGGGACTATACTAGTAATATAGGGACCTAACATGCTCTAATGCATCCACTCCGATCTCAGCCTCAACTTACTCATGTTGCTCCACTTAGGCTACCTCATATACCTGCACAACCTGATCCGAACCCGAACAACAGACAAGCATAGCAAGCTCCCAGTGGAGAAACATTATCCAGATTATGATGTGAAGATACAGGAGGTTAATCTCAGGTCGGGAAGAGTACTCCCAGAAAACCATACTCCATCTCCACCTGTACAGGTTGAGGAGGAAAAGGAAGAAGGTAACACTCAAATCCAACAACCCCCTTTTCCTGAGCGCTTGATCCACCCTAGTCAACACACCCCAGAGGAGACTAAACTCCTAGGAGAATTGGAAAATTTGTGTGTAAAGATACCACTTCTCCAAGCCATTAAGGATGTCCCTATCTATAATAGGCTCATCAAAGAAAAGTGCTTCAATAAACCTGGGAGAAGGAAGGGAGATACCCCCAGCATCAATGTGGTAGGACAATTGTCTAACCTAATGCTAGGAAGGGTGATATTTCCAAAGTACCTGGACCCTAGTAGTCGAGTTGTTGATGTGCATATAGATGGTTTCATGGTCCCCAACACTCTGATTGATCTAGGGGCTTCCATCAATGTCATGACCAAGGAAACTACGTTGAAAATTAATCTCCAAGGGACATTGAGGAAAACCACAATAGTTTTTCAACTTGAAGATCGGTCCACAGTAACTTCGGAAGGAATTGTTGAGGATGTTATGGTTACCATTGACTCTTGGGAGTATCCTAGAGATTTCCTGGTCCTGAAACCAAAAACAAAGTTTAATGGTTATCCTCTCATCTTAGGAAGACCTTGGTTAGCCACTATAGATTCTTATATTAGTTATCAGGTCACAAGCATGACCATCAAAAATGGGCCTTTGTCTAAACAGTTACTGTTTTATCCTCTAGCCCAGCCTTCCATTGATCATGATCTCCCTATATGGTTGGAGGATGAAGAAGATGAGCTATATAACACTGCCCCTATGTGTACCATAGACGTTATTCTTATAGGGGGGCAGCTTGATGAAGATGAACTCGTCGACCATGCCATTTAAAACCATTCCTCCACTAACATTCCTCTCAAAACCTTAGTTAAAGAGTCTGAAAGCCAACCTTGGATGGAAGTGCACTCATTTGATTCAACCTCTAAAACCACCAAGGCTTTTGAGTTTAGCTCATCCAGATCTCTAAAAATCAACCCAAACCTCTCAAATGAAGAAGAGAAGCAACTATGCCATATTTTGAAAGAAAATCTTGAAGCAAGAATACAGGTAGACCCAAACAAAATCACTATCATCAAAAGGGTGCCTGCTCCTCAAAAGCAGAAATATGTCAGGATTTTCTTAGGCTTATCTGGTTACTATAGAAGGTTCATCAAAGATTTTAGCAAGATGGATTCACCATTATTTGGGTTATTGGCCAAAGATTCTGATTTTATTTGGTCTGGTCCTTTTCAAGAGGCTTTCAAGCTCATTAAGGAAAAGTTAACTACTTCCCCCATCCTCTGAGGTCCAAATTGGACTCTGCCTTTCCACATCCACACTGATGCATCCGACAAAGTTGTAGGGGCAGCATTAGGACAATTAGAGGACAAAATCCCTTATGCCATTTATTTCATCAGCAAGAATGTATCCAAGTTCGAGTTGAATTATATTGTTACTGAGAAGGAGATGTAATCCAGGTGGATATTGGTGGCCACTCATCTATTCCGTTTGAACCCCCACCATCGATTCTTTCTTTTTCACACTTTCAGATCATCTTACTATTTTTAGCAGGTTTTTGGGTCCTGAACTTCTGGAGCCATTTTGGGGCCCTAATGATCCAGGTGGATATTGGTGGCCACTCACCTATTCCATTTGAAACGCCACCATCAGTTCTTTCAATTTTTCAGTTGTAGCACAATTTACTAATTTTAGCAGGTTTTAAGGTCCTCAACTTCCGGAGTCGTTTTGAGGCCCTAAACAATGTTTTTTGGGAAAACAGGGAGCAACTTGGGTGCATGGACCAAAAGTTGTACTACTTGGATAGATATTTCTGACGAGGTATGATGCACTTCAAACGAAGATTTTATGCCAAAGTTACGTCCCCGAGAAGTTAAAACACCAATTTACCCAAACGGGACCCACAGTTTTGGCACTTCATCTCCTACGGTTAGGTTTTTGGATGTTTAGGGTTTTTCATTGTTTCTCAACAATAAGTAGGCCTTCGAGCCTCATTGTAACATAGTTCAGAGGCATGTAGCCACCACATCTCTTCTCAGAGATAAGCTACCATCGCCCTAGCTAGTTTATTTCCATTCTTTTTGTAAACATATTTCAGTTATTTGATATTAATGAAATGAAGTATTATTTCTGCTGCATCTCTATGTTTATGTCTATTTCTGTATTTTATTGTGCTCCTGCATAAATCCAGGTCAGTGGTATTAGAGGGGTCTGCTCTTTCTTTGTTTTTCTTTGCATGTCCTCGACGAGGTCAAGGTATAAGGAGTTAGGGCTCGATCTAGTTGAACCCTTGCAAGATCAGCCTCGCAAACCCCGATGACCTCCCATGGCAGAAGAAAATAAAGACAAGGGATCAGGATATCCTATCAAAATATTGCTCGAGGAGGCCCTCGAGAAAAAAAGGAACGTGATGATGGATAACTTTGCTCAGATCCTTCAACGGCTACCCACCTACGACGCATCTACATCCAACAACCACTCTGGAGGTGCCACTCCCTTCAAGGTATAGGTAAACTTTGACGTTCTTGTATTTTAAGGCTAGATAGATGCAGACGATGTAGATAGATGGTTGAATTTTCTATAAGGGTATTTCTTGATCCATGATTTCTCCGACCGAGAAAAGATTATTTTTGGACTTCTCAAAGCCGCCCCCCATGTCAAAGACTGGTGGGAAAACTATTGTGAGCAAAAGGACGAGTGGGAACCCTCTCTGTTCTCGGCCGCACCCACTTGGAATTCGTTCTGAGATGGCATCAAGGAACAATACTAACCTGTGGGTAGCTATGAGGACAAGTACATCCAATGGACCACGCTATGGAAGCAAAGGGATCAAGATGTGCACGAACTGACGAATTTGTTCCATACCCCATGCACAAATTTGGGTATTAAAGATTCGGAGAGACATTTGGTGCTCAACTACCGCAGTTGTCTTCATAGACACATTCAAGAGGAAATGGAGTTCCTCAACATTACCTCGCTTGGCACGGCATATTGCTATGCTGCCAAGAATGAGCAGAAATTTAAGAAAAATAAGAGAGACTTTATATATGCGAATATGAATCCAGGGAAAGGCACCCCTGAATCATAGAACAAGGGGCAGAGCCAAAGAAGGGTGACTTAGAAAACCACCACAAATCCAAAGAAGGACATGGGGAAGTGGTGTGAATTCCATAATAGCCCCACTCACAACACAACAGAGTGTCGGGCCAAACAATCGTTGGTGGCTGAACTGAAGGCACCCGAATCAGATGCATGTTCTGATCCTGAGCCAGAACTAGAACAGGGAGATGAAAAATGGAAGCAAATCATTGATGCTGACCCCAATGCCATTGTTTCCACCACCAAGCTCTAGAGGGAGGATCCTAAGGATCCAGAGGAGGGGGAGATCCTTTTCCATTCACATATGTAGGTGAAGGGTTCTCCACTATAATTTCTTGTCGATAACGGAAGCCAAAAGAAACTCATTTCAGTTGAGGTCATGAACGGCTCGGCCTACCAACCATAACACACCTGTAGTCGTATACCATCAGGTGGCTTCATCCAAGGAGAGATCTACACATTCTCCAACAATGTCGCCTTCCGTACAACATCAAGCCATTCACAGATGAGGTATTGTGTGATGTTTCTCCTCTTGATGTAGCTCATGTATTGGGCCAACCATACTTGTGGAGTCGACATGTTGTGTATGAGTCTAGGCCTCGTGCTGTTATTATTACTTTGGGAAATAACTTGTACAGGATACTGTAGAAATTTTAATACAATTATGTATTGCCTAGATTCTCCTGATCTAACAATTATATGCCACTGTTAAATACATAATCCTTCTACTAAAATCTTTTTGAAAATTTAATCGCCAATTGCAAACACATGAAGAAAGATCAATCACACATAACACGGATGTTTTTACCAGGAAAGAACAAAGCTTAAAACCCCACTATCATATATTATGTATATATCATGGATCATGAAACAATCTCATACAAAACTCTAATCCAAGAGCTCTCAATACAATATACAATCATCTCACACTGTCATACAAAAATTGGCTCACACATGCACCAATTTACTGCCTCCTGATAGCTTGCCTCCACTGCGCAATCCCTACTAATCACAATCTCTAAATTAATGAGATACTACCTTGCCTTGACTGTGCAATCCTCATTAGCATCTCCAATGTGTGTGTGGTTGCATGAGTGCACCCACTAATGTCACAACAGATAGTCAAACTGTCCCTTTCACCTATCTCTCAACTGGGTCTCCACTAGATCTGACATGCATGTAGTTAACAGTAGTAAATCTTCAGTTGCATTTGAGATCACTCCATGTGAATTAATTTAATGTTTAATTCATTGATCTCTCACTAGTTTATCTTTAGTTACAACTAGTTACAACTAGCACAACTGAGTTAAACTACTTTACAACTCACATAACTACACATCCAACTCTGTTACAACGAAGTCCACTTGCATGTCCCACCAACCAACCTTAGAACTCGTAATTCCTTCAGTCTACTGGTTTTCCACATCATTTAACTAAAATAAAGTGCTTCAAGAGAATAGATTATTATTTATTGTCTAATTATTATTAAGAGTGTTAACACTAGAAAATCGTACAGCAGAAGACGACAATATTTAATGTCAAGCAGAAGGATTTACAGGGCTGGCAGACATTATAGAATCTGGAAAGTATTTAAAAATCTCTAAGGTCTAAGGAAAAATAAAATTTGACCAAGTCATAAATGCTTTTGTGCGCAAAATCCTTCGATAAGCGCTCCTTTTGTGCGCTTTTTGACCTGAAATGAGTGCAATCCTGTGAGTGGTGAAATGTCATTTTTCGGGACCACGCAAATCATAGGACAGTGATTTCACACACTTTGAGCCGCCTAAGGATAGCCACCAATTCCTCCTTAGACATCAAGTGAGCACACAAAGGAATATTTGGAGCACACAAAGGAATCATACCCCTCTCTTGGGTCACCATCCACAATGTACCAAGAGAGGGAAGGAGGATTTGAAATCTCCTATATAAGGCCACCATGAGATGAAGAATTGGTGAACACATTTCTATGCTGGCTAGAATTTCCCAAGCAATACCAACAATGTGTGATCCGGAGCTGAAGATAGAGGGGACTCAATTGTTGGCCATCTAACAGGTTCAGTCCAACACAGTAGAGAGAGAGGGAGACTGCACCGAGGCAAGCTTGGGATAAAAGCATCCTTGCATCGGGACTTAGAACCCATGTTCTAGGGGCCCTTTGGCAAGAGGGTAAATTTTCACTCTTATTACTACTAGTGCTCAATAAGAGGGGCCTCGAGCCACCGTTCGTATTATTGTTTTCATTTGACTCTTTTCAGAGCTCGTCTTTATTTGTTTTAGTTTTTAGTTTAGTTTTAGTTTATATATGCATGCTATTTCTCTATATAGTATGCTTATGATTCTAGCTTGTTCCACTAACTTTCTTAACTCCACTTATTTTTATGCCTGTTACCAATAACTTAATTGGGTAGACCACACCCCTTAAGTTGGTGTGATTTCGTACATACGTGCACCAAACACACTCCAACAAAGAGATAATAATAATCGACATGCATTCTATTTTTAGACATGTGATCTATAAATAGACTTCGCCCATGCATCTAAAAATAGAAACTCATCTATAAATAGAATTTTCTCAACCATAGATAAATAGACTCCTGCTATAGATAGAATTTTCTCAACATTCTAAAAATAGACATACACTTAAAAATATCCTGTGGGCCCCACCTAGTGTAGGTGCTTAATTTTCACTAGGATCATCATCTTGTTGAATCTCAACACTCCCTCTCAACAAGAAAGGGATTATCCTTCACCCCAATCCTGCCTCTAGGGTATTCGAATTTTCTCCTAGTGAGTGCCTTCGTCAGAATATCTGCATCCTGATCTTCTGTAGGAATGCACTGAAGCAACATGATCTTCCGCTGCACACAATCTCTGATATGATGATATCGGATATCTATATGCTTATATCTATCATGAAATACAGGATTAATCGAGAGTTTAATGCAACTTTGATTATCACAATGAATCACTGTAGGATCTAGATGAGAACCAAACAAACCGACCAGGATCTTCCTCATCCAGATAGCCTCACATGTAGCTTGACTTGCTGCCATGTATTCTACTTCCGTTGAACTGAGTGCCATGGATATATGTTTCCTGTTGTACCAAGAAACATTTTTAGATCTGATACTGAAGACCCCTCCTGATGTGCTCTTTTTGTTCGTTGGGCTGCCCGCCCAATCTGCATCTGTGAAGTGATGCAACTTCACCTCATCCGTCTGTTTGTACCATAAGCCATAATACTCAGATGTGCCCCCAAAATATCTCCGGACATGCTTGCACACCTTCCAAAAGATCTTGGTAGGCTTAACCATCGCTTGACTAAGTTGGTTCACCGCATAGCATATGTTTGGTCTTGTATTTACTAAATACATTAGTGAACCCACTAATTGTTGATAGACAGTAGCATCCACTATACCCAACAATACATGGCTCTCACAGGCGGGCAATAACCCCCACTGTATGTTGTGTTGGGCACAACGTTGGGGGGGTCACGGGGGGGCGGTAGCCCCCCCTGTATGTTGTGTTGGGTGCAACGTCAGGAGGGTCACAGGGGGGGAGGTAGCCCCCCCTGTCAAGGTCCGGGGCAGCGCCCCGAAAAAAATAAAAAAAATTAAAAAATAAATTAAAAAATAAATAAATAAATAAAAATAAATAAATAAAAAATAAAAATTTGGTCCTTATTTTCCGGTGGGCGGATCCGCCCATGGTTTTGTGCATGGGTTTGTACATGGTTTTGCGGTATGATGGTTTTCGGCCCCTGGTATTTTGTAGATCCGGTCAAGGGAACTACGGTTATGGTCTAATCCAGGGTTAATGGATTGGGGTTTATGTATGCTTCAGCATGTATATATATGTGTTGAAACACTAAAAGGAATATAATGAAAAATCAAGTTGGTCGTCCCAACTTGGGATCCAGGGGAAAATCTCTGTGTTTATCTGTTTTATGTTTTATGCTCTCGCTACTATTTATTTTCTGTCTTTAAGATTCATTTGCAGATAATTTCTGTACAGTGTTAAAACCTACATTTGGTATCAGAGCAGTTTAGGCTTCAAGGGGACGCCTTTGCTGCTGAGGGGTTTTTTTCTCGGGCCTGAGGTAGACCCTGTTCAGTGGGAGATCTACGGGATCGAATCCTGTGGTGAAAGAAGATGACGAGCGATAGGAAGATAGAGATCGAGAAATTTAATAGTCAAAGTTTTTAGTTGTGGTAGCTCAAGATGGAGGATATGTTGGTGGATAAAGATCAGTGGATCGCGGTAGATCCGGGTACTAAACCAACGGAAATGTCAGATGAAGACTGGAAGAAGTTGGATCGGAAGGCAAAGAGCACAATACGGTTGTGTGTCTCAGATTCAGTATTGTTGAATGTATCTGGGGAAGCTACGGTGAAGACCTTTTGGGACAAGCAAGGGACTTTGTACCAATCTAGGCCTTTGTTGAATAAATTGTTCCAGTGGAAAAATTTGTATAACTCGAGGATGAAGGATGGAGACTCGGTGACAGAGCATCTGAACGCCTTCAATACTGTGGTAATTCAACTGTCATTTGTTGATATTAAAATCTCAGATGAAGATAAGTGCATCAGTTTGTTGTGTTCCCTACCAGATTCGTGGGACAATCTGGTTATTGCAATAGGTAGCAATACAACTACCTTGAATTTTGATGACATTGTCTCAGCCTTGCTGTCGAAGGAAATGAGACGGAGAAATATGGAGGGTCAGAATGGACATGCCTTATCTGTACGAGGAAGGTCCCAGAATAGAAACAAGAATAAGGTTTCAAGTGGGATATCTAAATCTAGAGGGAGATCTAAATCTCCTGGAAATTTTGTAAAGGTGTGCTAGAAATGCGGAAAGGAAGGGCACTACAAAAAGGACTGCAGATCTAAAGCTCCTGAGAAAGGAAAGGGATCTGGTGATGCTCCTTCTGTAGAGGCAAAAACCACCTCGGATGAAGGTGGGGATGTGTATTTGGCTTCTTCTTCAAATACACATGTAGATCATGAGTCATGGTTGATTAACTCGAGTGCATCCTTTCACTTCACTCCTCATAGGGAGTGGTTCTGCGAGTATGAGAAATATGATGGTGGTGATGTCTTCTTAGGTGATGATAGGAAGGCCAGAATCGTCAGACGTGGAAAATTCAAGCTGAAGCTGCAAGGTGGAAGGATTAGAACACTTCCTGGTGTTCTTCACACTCCTGCATTGGCCAAAAATCCAATTTCTGTAAGCAAGATGGATGATGCAGGTGTAAAAAAAATGTTCGAGAATGATGCCTGTAAGATGGTTTAGGGAGCACTGGTATTAATGCAGGGAGTTCGGATTGGAACTTTGTACAAGCTTCAGGGCAGCACTATTATTGATGGGTGCAAAAATTCTATGGTTCCCGAAAGTGGAGCAGAAAGCCTAGCAGTCTCTGGAGAAAAGACCATGCTATGGCATCAAAGGCTTGGACATATTGGAGAGAAGGGCCTTCGGATACTGCATGGAAATGGTATGGTAGAAGGTATGTCTAATAGCATTTTGGATTTAGATTTTTGTGAACATTGTGTATATGGGTAGTAGAATCGGGTGAGTTTTCCTTCTGGTGCTAAGAGGGCAAGCAAGATATTAGAGCTTGTGCAAAGTGATGTGTTTGGACCTGTGTCAGTTCCATCACTGGGTAAGTCTATGTACTATGTTTCATTCATAGATGACTTCTCAAGGAATACATGGATATATTTCTTGAGGAAGAAAACTGAATTCATTGACAGATTTAAAGAATTTAAAGCTCTGGTGGAAAACTAGATAGAGAAGAAGATAAAGGTGTTGAGGACAGATAATGGTGGGGAGTTATGCAAGAAGGAATTTGAAGAGTTCTGTAAGAATTGTGGTATAGCACAACATAAGACTACTCCATACACACCTCAGCAAAACAGAGTTGCAGAAAGAATGAACAAAACGTTGATGGAAAAGGCAAGAAGCATGCTCAGTGGTTCCGGGTTAGGACAAGAATTATGGGCAGAGGCAGTGGAGACTGCATGATACTTGGTTAACATATCACTTTCATCAGCGTTGGAGGATAAGACTCCACATGAGGTATGGACTAGTAAGAAACCCTCTCTTTCACATCTGAGGGTATTTGGATGTGATGCATATGTACATGTTCCAAAGGAGAAAAGGACCAAGTTGGATAATAAATCTGAAAGGTGCATCTTTATTGGGTATAAGGATGGTTTAAAGGGTTACAAGCTTTGGAACCCGAAAACAAGGAAGGTTGTGTACAGCCGAGATGTGGTGTTTAGAGAGGTGAAAGATATTGTTAAACATGAATTCCTACCAAAGGAACCTGAGAAGATAGAGTTTGAGCTAAAGGAGGATGAATCAGACTCGACAACAGAAGAAGAATCAGAAGAGGAAGAGCCACAAACTCCAGCTGTGAGAAGATCAGTTCGGGAAAGAAGACAACTAGAAAGGTATAGTCCATTTGATTTCTGTTCAAATTTTGCTTTAACTATAACTGATGATGATCCCAGAACCGTCAGGGAGGTAGTAGATTCAGAGGATGGAAAACTCTGGAAGGAGGCCATGGTTGATGAAATGGCATCCTTGCATAAAAATGAGGCATGGGATCTGGTGGAGTTGTCGGCTAGAAGGAAGCCCATCGGGAGAAAATGGGTGTTTAAGAAGAAGATGAATGTAGAAGGCAAGGTGGAGAAATACAAAGCTCGGTTGGTAGCAAAAGGTTATTCCCAAGTGTCGGGAATTGATTTTGGTGATATTTTTTCTCCTGTTGCCAAAGTTACTTCTATTAGATTACTTTTATCTGTTGCTGCTGCATTTGATTTTGAGGTAGAACAGATGGATGTGAAGACAACATTTCTTCACGGGGATCTGGAAGAGGAGATCTACATGAAACAACTTGAAGGATTTATGGTGAAGGGGAAGAAATAACTGGTATGCAGGTTAAAGAAGTCTCTGTATGGGTTAAAACAGTCACCAAGGATGTGGTATCAGAAATTTGATACCTATATACGGGGACTTGGCTTCACTAGAAGCAAGGAGGATCACTGTGTTTATTTTAAATTAATTGGTGACCGTGTTATTTATTTGGTCTTGTGTGTGGATGATATGTTGTTGATTGGAAATGACAAAGAAATTATCCAAGATTTGAAGACCCAACTGTTCTCCAAATTCGACATGAAGGATCTTGGTGCTGCAAACTATATTTTGGGCATGGAAATTAAGAGAGATCGAGAAAAGAGGAACCTCTGGTTAAACCAGAGGAAGTATGTCGAGACTATATTGCAGAGGTTCAATATGCAGGATAGTAAACTGGTGAATGTTATGATTCCTGTAGGTACAAAGCTATCTGCTAAACAGTGTCCCGAGGCACAAGAAGAAGAGGAGGATATGTCTCGTGTTCCATAAGCAAGTGCAGTGGGTATCCTAATGTATGTAATGGTCTGTACTAGACCAGACATTGCACATGTAGTGGGAGTATTGAGCAGGTTTATGTCAAACCCAGGGAAGGAGCATTGGATAACAGTGAAGCAGGTTTTCAGATATTTACGTGGCACTAGTGATTATGGCTTATGCTACCAGGGAAGACCAGGATTGGAACGAGTGTTGGAAATTTGTGGTTTTGTTGATGCAGACTAGGTTGGAGATCTGGACCAAAGAAGATCTACAAGTGGGTATTTGTTTAGCCTATTTGGAGGTGCAATCAGTTGGATGAGTAAAAGACAGTATGTAGTGGCTCTTTCAACTACAAAGGTTGAATACATAGTAGCCACTCATGCAATCAAGGAAGCAGTTTGGTTGCAGATATTGTGTTCAAGTATGGGGTTAGTGTAGCAAGCTATAAGGATAGATTGTGATAGCCAAAGTGCAATTTTCTTGGCTAAGAACCCTACTTATCATTCAAAGACAAAGCACATTGATGTTCAATATCACTTTGTGAGAGATAAGGTTGAGGCTAAAAGGGTGTTGCTGGTAAAGGTGGACACTTTGAAGAATGTTGCAGATGCATTGACGAAGTCTGTAAGCACTCAAAATTTATCTTGGTCTAGAGAAAAAATGGGTGTTGCAGAACTGGGCTAATGACTAAGCTCTCCTATGGCCCCCTGTGGAAAGAAAACAACAAGTGGGAGAATGTTGGGTTTGTGTTATATTATTTACATGACTAATCACGTGTGGGGGGGTCACAGGGGGGGGCGATAGCCCCCCTTGTACGTTGTGTTGGGCGCAACGTCGGGGGGGTCACAGGGGGGGCAATAGCCCCCCTGTACGTTGTGCTGGGCGCAACGTCGAGGGGGTCACAGGGGGGGCGGTAGCCCCCATTGTCAGGGTCCAGGGCAGCTCTCCGGAAAAAAATTTGGTCCTTATTTTCCGGTGGGTGGATCCACCCATGGTTTTGTGCATGGGTTTGCACATGGTTTTGGGGTACGATGGTTTTCAGCCCCTGGTATTTTGTAGATCCGGTCAAGGGAACTACGGTTATGTTCTAATCCAGGGTTAATGGATTGGGTTTTATGTATGCTTCGGCATGTATATATATTTATTTTAACACTAAAAGGACTATAATGAAAAATCAAGCTAGTCGTCCCAATTTGGGATCCAATGGAAAATCTTTGTGTTTTTATGTTTTATGTTTTATGCTCTCGCTACTATTTATTTCATGTCTTTAAGATTCGTTTGCAGATAATTTCTGTACAGGGTTAAGAACTACATGTATCCAGTGAATGGGCTAAGAGACTATCTCTGTCTGCGCTGTGAAGTAGGGACTCCTACATTATGTGTCTCATCAAGTTTCAGCCTCTCAGCTTCTATGGTATGCCTTCTGCCAGTTCTGATGTTTGCCTCTGCGTGAGTGGACTCCTCCACTCCATGAACCTCCTCCTGTGGCTGATCCACATCTAGAGACTCATCTTTGGGAACCAAAAGCTTCTCCTTTGCATGCAAGTCTAGCTCCCTCTCAAGAGACAACTTCATGGCTTTCTCCTCATTGAATTTTATATCTCGGCGCACCACAGTAATTCGACTATTTGGAAAATACACATGATAATTATGGGGTGTTTCTGTGTACCCCACAAATATCCCAACTTCAGAAATTGGCTCCAGCTTCTTCCTGGCGTTCTTGGTCACATGCACGTAAATAAATGAGCCAAAAATCCTAAGGTGAGAAACATCCGGTTTCTTACCAGTAAAAGTTTCTTTAGGTGTACTCATGCCAAGTACTCTATGAGGACAACGGTTTTACACATAAACCGCAATGTTGCATGCTTCCGCCCACAAATGCATTTGTAGGCCCTGATCATGCAGCTTCACTCATGCAACACCCACGATCGTTTTTTTCATCCTCTCGGATACCCCATTCTGTTGTGGGTTATGAGGCACTATGAGTTCTCTTTGAATTCCTTCTTTGCTACAAAAGTATTTGAATTTTTTCGAGATGTATTCACCACCATTATCGCTCCGCAGAGACTTAACTTGCTTCCTCGACTCTTTCTCCACCAATTCTTTAAACTCACAAAACTTTGAGAATGTTTGATCCTTCTTCTACATGAAGAAGATCCAGCATCTACAAGAAAATTCGTCAACAAAAATAACATAATACCTGTGTTTTTTTGTTGAAGCAACCGAGAATGGTCCACACACGTCTGTGTGAACTCTCTCCAGGATCACCGAAGCACGGTTCTCCTTTTCATGAAAGGTGGTCTTCACATACTTAACCATATTACATCCCTTGGACTGATCTACCTGTGCAAGTGTACCCTTGGGAAGTCCAGTAGAAATCTACTGCAAAATTTTTAGGGCGCCATGGTGAAGATGGCCCTTTCTCCTGTGCCATAATTTTCCCTCATCCTGGCTCACCACTTCTTCTGCTTTTCCCACCATTGCAGCACAGCCATCTACCTCTACTTTTAGAGATTCTTAACTCGAATCCCTATCCTCTTATTTTGACCCATTTTTTTATGTCACAGGAAATATTTTCCATCGCTGAAAACAACGTCATAACCTCTGTCCTCCAACATCGCAACTGAGACCAAGTTTTTCTTCAAACCTAGAACATGCATAACATCTTTCAATATAAATGGTTTACCTGAATCCCTCACAAAAGTAATGGTACCAATGCCAATAGCATTGTATCGTCCATCGTCACCCATCTCAATATGCATTTGGAGATCTTTCTCCTCCAAGTCACTGAAAAGCACCTTATCTCCCGTCATGTGGAAGGAAGCACCACTTTCAAGATACCACACCGATCCGACTGCGCTTGAAACCAAGCATGCGATCAAAGAGAAATCAAGTTCAAATTGTGAGGCAAGGGCGTCACCAGCTGCAGCTCTAGCAACCTTATTGTTCTTCTTTTTCTGTGGGCAGTTAGTGGCGAGATGCACATGTTCGTGACAGTGAAAACACTTCACCTTGGACAAATCCAGCTTCTTGCCTTTAGCCTCGGATTTTGAGTGTAATTTATTCCACTTCCCTTTCCTTGCCTTGGTAGCCAAAGAGCAATCATCTTCATCATCATGCTTTGATGAAGAGCCATCTCTGGTGTTCCGCCTGAACTCCTCCTGCACTATATCCCACCATAGTCGTTCCCAATCCAGCAGTTTTTCCTGTCTGTTGACAAAGTCTTGATAACTGTCCCAACTCTTAGGAAGTCCCAAGAGAGCCAAACTCGCCAAATCATCATCATTAACTGTGATTCCCACACTCCCAGTTCATCCCGACATTGGACAAACTTTGTGAGATACTTAGGAATATTATCGCCCTTCTCCATCTTGATCTTTATGAGTTTATCCTTTAGCACCAATTTCCTATGGTTGTTGATACTTTGGAAAAGATCCGTCAAAGCCTTCCACATTGCAAATGGAGTGGCTTTCCCATGAATGCTTGAGACAATATGGTCTCGCACACCTTCCAACATAATCCTTCTCGTCATCACTACTTTATTTTTCCATGCGTCAAGTAATGCAGCATCCGTCAAAGTGGGGTTAGGAACATCACTGTCGATGAATTCCTTAAAGCCATTATCTTCAAGTACCGCCTCCATCCTATCCTTCCATGCAATTTAGTTCGAGCTACCCTCAAGTGCATACTCTAGCCACAAACCATTGAAAGCCATTTCGATGTTTACTCAACTGTCGCACCAAGATATTCTTGCAGAAAATTCAAATTATTTCCACCAACAAAACTCAACTAGTACTTCAAAATTGAAATATTCTTTGCTCTGATACCATGTATAAATTTTAATAAAATTATGTATTTCCTAGATTCTCCTGATCTAACAATTATATGCCACTGTTAAATACATAATCCTTCTACTAAAATCTTTGCGGAAATTTAATCACCAATTGCAAACACATGAAGAAAGATCAATCACACATAACACAGATGTTTTTACGGGGAAAGCACAAAGCTAAAAACCCCACTATCATATATTATGTATATATCATGGATCATGAAACAATATCATTCAAAACTTTAATCCAAGAGCTCTTAGTACAATACACAATCATCTCACACTGTCATACAAAAATTGGCTCACACATGCACGAATTTACCGCCTCCTGACAGCCTGCCTCCACTGTGCAATCCCTGCTAATCACAATCCCTTGATGAATGTGATACTGCCTTGCCTTGATTGCGCAATCCTCATTGGAATATCCAATGTGTGTGTGGTTGCATGAGTGCACCCACTAATGTCATAACAAATAGTCAAACTGTCCCTTTAACCTATCTCTCAACTGGGTCTCCACTGGATCTGACATGCATGTAGTTAACAGTAGTAAATCTTCAGTTGCATGCGAGATCACTCCATGTGAAGTTAATTAATATTTAATTCACCGATCTCTCACTAGTGTATCTTTAGTTACAACTAGTTACAACCAGAACAACTGAGTTTATCTCACTCAACTGAGTTAAACTACTTTACAACTCACATAACTACACATCCAACTTTGTTACAACTTTGTATCACCCGGTTACAATGAAGTCCACTTGCATGTCCCACCAACCAACCTTAGAACTTGTAATTCCTTCAGTCAACTGGTTTTCCACATCAGTTAACTGAAATCAAGTGCTTCAAGAGATTAGATTATTATTTATTGTCTAATTTTTATTAAGAGATAATAATAATCGACATGCATTCTATATTTAGACATGCGATCTATAAATAGACTTTGCCCATGCATCTAAAAGTAGAATCTCTTCTATAAATAGAATTTGCTCAACCATCTATAAATAAACTCCCGCTATAAATAGAATTTGATCAACATTCTAAAAATATACATACACCTAAAAATAGTCTGCGGGCCCCACCTAGTGTAGGTGCTTAATTTTCACTAGGATCATCATCTTGTTGAATCTCAATAGATACCAGAGGTGGTACCGCCCCTTGTCATCTTTTTTACTACTACAAAAAAATGCAGTAAGAATGTTTCCCAAACCAGGAAATTTATTTTCCTTACAACTCGCTCACAGGGAAAGAAGAATATTGTGGACACAACCTCAAAACAGGGCGCCCCTACATGGTTGCAGCAGATGGAAAAAGTCATGGAGGAATACAAGGACATTTTCTCCTCACTCACAGAGGTTCCTCTGCACTGTCAGGACAAGCACTCCATTGAGATGACCCCCGACGCATCGTCGCTTGATGTTGCCATACCTCATATGACTACACAGACAAAATCCACACATGTATTGTCTAAGGCTGATAAAGAAACCAAATTTACTGAACACATCCAGCATGTTCCCCCGCGGGTCCGTGACCTCTTCGACAAATCTAATACCCAGTTCAACAGAATTTGCCTCATCTCATGGAGGATCTCAACGCAATGGGGACCATTGCTTCCTAACAAGGGAGGAATGATCTAGGTGGATATTGGTGACCACCCATATATTCCATTTGGACCCCCACCATCGGTTCTTTCATATTTTCACTTTCAGCACATCTTACTATTTTTAGCAAGTTTTTGGGTCCTAAACTTCTGGAGCCATTTTGGGGCCCTAATGATCCAGGTGGATATTGGTGGCCACCCACTTATTCCATTTGAAATTCCACCATCAGTTCTTTCATATTTTTAGTTGCATAACAAATTACTATTTTTAGCAGGTTTTTGGGTCCTGAATTTATGGAGTCATTTTGAGGCCCTAAACAACGTTTTTTGGGGAAAAACAGGAGCAACATGTGTCTATGGACCGATGTTGCTCACACCAAAAGTTGTACTCCTCGGATATATATTTCAAACGAGGTATGATGCGGGTCAAATAGAGATTGTATGCCAAAGTTACATCCCCGAGAAGTTGAAACACCAATTTACCCAAACAGGGCCCATATTTTTTGCGCTTCATCTCCTACAGTTAGGTTTTTGTATGTTTAGGGTTTCTCATTATTTCTCAACAATAAATAGGCCTTAAAGCCTCATTTTAACACAGTTCAGAGGAATTTAGCTGTTAGGGTCCCGTGATTTGGCAGATTGGCAAGCCAAGTAACAGAGTAACATCAAACCAACTTTGGAGCCCTAGGACCTAGCCTTCCTAGACTCAGAGAGGGCTCTCTCTATTATGCAAAGGATGTGAACTTGTTTGTTTTTTATGTATTTGATTTTAAGCTAGTTGTTAAGTATGTTTTGGTTTGTTTTAGGTTTTTTGAGGGAGAACTGACCAAAGAATAAATAGATAAAAGTTTGTCAGATCAACTGGGCTATGGGGTCGAAAAGGTCAAGACTGTCTCAAATGGTGGACAAGGTATATTGTAGGGCTGATTTGGTCGAGATAAATGGATTCTTTGGGTGTAAGTGAAATGAGATGGACACTAAGTTTGTGAAATACAAAGAGGTTTTAAGCATAAATAGTTTTACAGCAAACATCCATGTGGTAGGGCTAACCATTAATCACTATAAATGAAACTCAAACTGATAGATGCAGAAAATAAACAATCAGGCGATGCATAGAAGTATAAGACCCTCTAACTTTAGGAAAATCACCTTCAGACTTTTGGGAAAACAAATAAGACAAACAAACAACTCAACCTATGAAGAGGGAACTCCTAAACATCATATTTTGAGCTATTGGGAACTTTGAAATAATACTGCAAAGCATGGGAAAAGGGCAAGATCGAAACAAGACCTCTTTGACTTAACTAGACAACCAATACTTCAGAGAAAGATTTCAGTGATGGGGTTTTGATTAGCTATGATGAAGCAGGGCATACCGTGAATCATACTAGATAGCATACATAATAACCATTAATGAAATTGATAACCAGTTCTTAGGGTATCAAAGAGAAGTTAAGAATTCTTTGACATAACCAAGAAAGAAGAAAAAGATAGAAGCTGTAATGAATCAGGAAACTTGAGGTGCCTCCATGGGCATGTCTCAAATCTATTCTTTATTGACCTACGGCAAGCAAGAAGCATGAAAACATGTATGATAAACTAAGGAAACATAACAGATAAGGAACACAATACCATTCACCAAGCCATGGAATCCTACAAACAGTCCTCCTCCACCATCCAAGTCAAACAAGAAATCATCCACTTCATGAGACAAATTATTTCTTCAAAGCTTGTAATACTATGTATTGCTCTATAACATCAATTTCAGCGTCTTGTTACAATAAATTCTCTTGGAATATATAGGCCAAAGAGAAAGAAACTATCCTAGAGCATCTAGAAGGCCATTGGCCTAATACAAATATATGATTTTGTCCTTGAGGCTTTGCAAAGCCCAAGTCCCAAAATATCTTCAAAAATATCTATTTAAGCCAAAAATAGAAAGAAAATTGACTTCTAATCTCTGACATGGAGTTAAAAATAGCTAAACGCATATTTGGATGACCATATTCAGAAAACTGCTTTTTTAGCCAAAATGCTACGGGAGCGTAGCAGCAGAAAGAAGCCTTTTTTGCAGACAACTTTTGAGGGACCTACCGATGTCGAAATGAGGCCCATGATATCTCGTTGGAAAGCTGCGGATGTCTAGTTTCTGGAACTACTTGAAGTTTCCAAAAATTATTCCTGGAAGTCTATCAAAAGGTGGACTGAGTGAAAAAAATCAGGAGGGTCTCATCTGCTGATATGTGAGGCAGAAAGGTGAATTTCGACTGATTTTTGCCTCTTTAGGGGACTAAAACACCTCCTTTTGATCTGAAAACGTGTGAGTAGCTGCCCCAAAATTTAATACATCCAAAAAAATGACTTTGATGAGCTGAGGATGCTCCTAGCACCCATGGCAGCACCTAGAAAAATGTGCAATTAGGGCCAAAAGACACAAAAACAAAATCATGTAAAAATTTGCTGAATTTTGGCGAGCAAGCCCCTTATGGGTTCTTAGAAGCATGAAAGGAAGTTGAGGCCAATATTTCAAGCCTAGATATGTCCTTTTCCACTTTTTCCACAGGGCACCTCTTTCGGGCAGTTTTGAGCCTTTCTTGAGCAAGTTTGAGCTTTCTTCGGGCAAATTGGTTCAATTTCTTGTAGTGCTCGGTCATCTTTCTTTGCAAACCCAAGTATTTTTTTGCTTTCTCTAATTTATCCTCCAAATTCTTGTTGGCTCTTTCAAGCCATGATTCTTTATCATTTTCTATTTCTAGGGCAAGCAATTGTGTGAGAGGATAAGATCGAACAAGGGCTGCTTCTTCTTCCTTCTTTTTCTCCAAAGCCTTCCTAAGACCAATAGTCCTAGGCCTTTTTCTTACTGGTTGCTCTTCTTCTTCAGTATCATCAAATTCACCCATATACTCTTCAAGCTTGACTTGTGCTTTGTATTCTTCCCTTTGGTATTTGAATGCCTGGGCCTCATAAATTTCCATTTTCCCACTCATTTGTTTATTTTGCATTTGTAGAACATGCATCAGGTACTTTTACCTTTCTAGATCAGTTTCTAAGTCATGGATTTGGGCTTCTTTATTTTTCAAAAGTGATTCAATAATCCTAGCTTCATCATCTCCAGCATCACTGTCTATTTGTATGATGTCAAACTCCCTTTATTTTTCATGACTACTCTCCTGTTGTTCAACTTTTTCTTTGCCTTTGCTTTGGATAGACTTCTTTGCTCTTGTTCTTTTTGGCAATTCAACAATACTCTTCTTAGGCAGTTTTCCTCTACTTCTTAGTGCCCTAGTGACATTGCTAGTCACTGCTGGAGTGATTTTCTTCTTAGTAGATTTGGTGTTTTTATGCTTCACCACTTTTGGAGGAAGAGTCATGGCCCCTTGCCTAGGAGAGGCAGCTAGCACATGCTCTTGGCTGTGTTGAGGAGAAGAGAGAGGAGGTTTTATCTCTAGTACTTGTTCAACTTGATCCTTTATACTGTTGCATCCATCATCACCTGCTTTGTTTCCCTGTCCATTATTTTCCTCACTGTTTTGAGTTTGTTTAGGGCTGCCAGCTTCATCATCTCTTTTTTTTGTTTGACTGCCTTCACTGCCTGTCTGTGGACTGCCTTGTTTACCCTCCTTACTATCTTGAACTTGTTAAGGGTTGCCTTCATTATGACTGTCTCCTTTAGACTCTGTGTGTGGGTTTCCATCATGGTCACTTTGCATGTTCTCGCCTCCCTCACTATCTGTTTGAGGACTGTTTTGTTGTTCATCATCACTTCCCTACTTAGAATCTTCATTATTACCTTGAGGATTGTCCTCCTGATCACTGTGTTGCTGATGGTCACTTTGTCTTTCATCACTGCTTTGAACCTCTTCCCTTTGCTCTTCATCACCACTACCTTGCTGCTCTTCATCCTCCCTACTTCCTTGATCATTTTCACTGCTCTATTTAAGGCTACTTTGCTCTTCATCCTCACTAATTTGTTGAGTGCCACTGACTTCCTTATCCCTTGGTGAGTTTTCTTCACCGTCACTAGTTTGTTGCTCATGGTCACTGCCCTGTGATTTGTCACTTGGTTCATGCTCACTAATTTTCTTAGTGTCCCTATGTTCCTCATCGCCACTAACCTAATGCTTGCTTTCATAAGACTGCTTTTTTTCACTATTAATCATGGGTGATGTTTGCCTTTTAGTAGTATTTTGACTTGATGGAGGAGAGACATAGTGAGTGGAGAGTGAGGAGGATATGTGAGTTGGGCCATGAGATGAAGAGGCAGTGGAAAAATCTGGATGAGAAATGAAAGTCTCCCAAGACACTCCTTTCTTTTCAAGTTGGTGAAGGATGATGATTTTGATGAGAGAATGATGGAAAAGACTAGCTTTTTGCTGAGCAGGAGGTCTCTTTTGAACAAGGGAGGAAATCTTGTCTATGCTTTTGTAGAGGAAGAAAGGGAGATTTAGCAACTGAGTCCTTGTGAAATGCATGAGAAGCCTGATGTGATAGGAATATATCCAGGAAAACCTCCCTTCACATGTGAAATACTTCATGATAACTCTCATTAGGGGGGCATAGCTGCTCAATAAGTGAGAAAAAGGAAATATAGCTTGGCAAACATCCTGATGGTCTGGTTTTAAGAAAGCTTTATAGTGATTTAGATCCAGGTATGCTTGTTTGAACCATTTTTATCCTATATAGGGGATCTTATTTGCTTTGGAGACAACCCTAGGAGTGAGTTTAAAGTCCAGACCTGCTAGGTGGACATTTTTTCCTTGCAACCTCAGGGCGAACAGTTGTGTTAAGGGAGGGTAATTTGTGACCTCCTGGACTTTTTGGCAAAAATCAAGGCAGCCCACCTCATGGAAGTTGAAAAGAACTGAAGGGGAGTCATTTATTTCCTAAGTTGTAACAGGTTCAAATATTTTTTGAAATCCACCCTTGCTTACTTTCTTTGGATGGATAGCTTTGTTTAGGGTTTCCTTCACTCTATTATCAAAACAGGCCTTCAAAATGAACTAAAAATATAACTCCTCTTTCAGCACTGTATCTCTTTCTTAACTAGAAACCAGGTTCTTGTTAATTAAAATAGTTCTCCTTCCTAAGAACTGTGCCTTTTCTGCTTTGAAAACACCGAGTTCTCTCTTTTCAAAAACTATGCCTAGCTTCTTAAGCAAAACAGGCCTCTCAACTGATAATGATCCCTTTCTCAAAAACTAGGTTTTTGCTCTTTACTTAACAAGCAGTCCTTTTGCAACAAGACAATAGGCCCTTCCTCCTCAATCAATGTTTTGTTTGCTCTTTGTAAACATGGTGGTTTCTAGAGTAAACTGTGTTTTTTTTCCTTTTATTGGACTGTGTTTTTCCTTAACAAAACTAATTCTTAACACCTCCCAAACTCAAAAGATTATGAGAAGAAAACAGTGAAATATCTCTTTAAAACGTATTGGTTGTATTGGAGATAAGTTCACTGTGAAAGAACTACGCTTTGAGGTGAAATGAAGATGTGTTGAGCAGTGCTACGCTCCTGTGCACATGCGCGTAGCACCTGCACTCTGTGTTGAACGTTGTCGGGTCGGGCACTGGGCGCCCGTTGAACGTCGGGCAGGCTGGTTGTTCAAAACGCACATGAGCGTCGCACCGTGTGCAAAAGCCCTTGTAAAGGCGCTTACAGGCGCGTCACACTAACTTATAGGCACGTCGCATCTTCAATTTTCTGCAAACCATTCGCCCAAGGTTCGGAAAAACGTTTTTTCTTTGTCCCCTTGCACAATAGAAAATGATCTTTAATTTTGAGAGCTTTTATAGCTCCTTTTAAAATGTTTTTGAATGCCTTTTCCCTCCTTGTAGTGTTTTTGAAATTGTGCCTTTGCCTTTGTATTGAAATAAAATAACATTTCCCTTTTCAAACAGCATTGTTTTTGAAAACTCCATTTGACATGAAAAGAGGCTCTCACTGTGTATTAATAACACTTTTTCTCAAACACATAATTAACATTGGGCAACTTGACCATCTACTCATTTTGAAGGAGGTCATCTGCAACTGTGGGAAGTGGGCCCTCTGCTTGTTATGAAGGAGGCCTTGTTTGACAAACTGCATGGGCGCTTTATGTATACATTAGGCTTTCAACCTCTTACAGTTTTGTAAGGGCATGTCTCCGTTTTGTAAATGAGGAATGTTTTTAAACAAACTAGCCTTGGTTTGTTTATGAATGCACTCTTTCAAACACTATCCCTCAACTGCCCATTACTGACAAATGTTTCCAAACACTGTCAATATTTGATGAATTTTGACCCTCTGCTTATTTGAAGGAGGTCCTCTTAAACATAGAAACTTCATTCATCTCAAAACTGCTACATCATTTTAAGATTTGTCTATTGAACCATTTTTCTGTGGGCCCTCCGCTTATCATGAAGGAGGCAATGTTTGACAACTGCATGGGCGCTTTTTGACCTCTATTTAACAAAATGAAAAATGTCCATGAAAAAATTGTTTGTGGCTCTTTAGACAAACTATGTTTATCATTCAAAACATATTCTGTGCTTGTCATTTATGGGAGACTTCTTTAGGACTGTGAGGGGTGCCCTTTATTCTCTGGAATGAGGTCTTTGATTTGTCAATGTTAACCTTTGAGGAAAGCTACATTTTCCAAATCTAGGCCCTTTGAGACTGTGCCTGTACCCTCTGCCTGTCTTTTGAAAGAGGCTTTCCAAAAAACAGTATTTGTGACCCTTCAAACCTACTATAAGGTGCCCTACTAATCTGTTGATGGAGGTCCTGAAGACTATAAACTTCATTCATTTCAAAATTGTGACCCCTATCTGTTTGTTTTGGAAAATACAAAATAGAAGGCAATAGTGAATCTTTGGTACTTATCCTTGATGAAATGATTTGAATCATAATGCCCTTTGCTTCATGACGAGCTGTCAGTAATGCACATCCCTTTTGCATAAAATTACTGTGAATCTTCAGGAATGAATAATGTGCTTTGCAATGGTGACCGCTCACTGCTATGCATCCTTGAAACAGCTCTTTCTTCCCTTGACTGTGTTTTCATGAGGAGTGAAATTGTTTGTGACAGTCTTTCAAAGTTTAGTTTATGATAAGGTATAAGAAGCAGTTGTCCTTCTTGTACCTTCATCATGATGCCTAATTTGTTTTAAAGCTCTTTTTGCCATAATATTATCACTGTTGGTGGTGTAAGGTTGATTTGTAGGGCTGGCCACAATTTGTACTTCCTCTTACCTCCATAGTAAACTGACACAGCATGAAACTTTCTCCTAAGGTGCTCTTTTTGCTCACACTCTGCTTAGTGTCATCAATCAGTACATCCCTATAGAGATGTAAAAACAGATGCTTTTGAAGTTTGGAGGGCTTCTTTGATGTTTCATGGGGATCATGCCTGATCTAATCATATTTCTTCAGACAGGGAAAACTCCTTCTCTTTTCCTGATTTGAACATTCCTGAGCCTTGCTAGAAACAAAACAAAGTGACCTCTTTGATGGTGTGTGACCTAGGGATAGACAAGGGTTTTGGCTTTGGAAAATAACAAGACATGATGGCTGACTGATATTGAAGACAGAGTTTTTGGCTTAAAACAGTTTTGCCAAGGAATTTTCCCTAAAACACCACCACCTAGACCTACATACTTTGTCATGGAGTTTGAATGGCTTCTTGGGCATGAGTAGTTTATCACATGACAAAGTGATCAGTGAGAGAGGGGTAGATACTTTGTTAAATGTTGGACAGTGAGTTTCATGAGAAACAAAGGATTTTGATGTTAGAGAGGCAAACTTATAACAGCTATAGATAGGGAGGCTTTGTTGAATTGTGATAGATAGGGAAACTGAAGGGTTTTTCTCATTATAGGTTGAAAGAGAGGGGTAGGAAAACAAAAATTTGTTTGAGGTGTTTTCTAGATGACAAATTGACAGATTTAGATTAGCTCCTAGAAAACTCAGCTAAGGAATATAGTTATCAAAATAAGTAAAATACTGATGACTAATAGTGGCTCCATTTGGGGAGGGCAGCTCCCTTTCAGGAGGTGTCCAAAATTGTAGATCTTTGGCTTGTGAAGACCAGTGCCTTATCCATTGGCGCAAATTTCTCTCTTTCTTGATGCTATTTTTTAAAATTTACAGCATGATTAGCATCAAAGTCATTCTCTACCTACCCGGCTATAAATCCTAACATTTTTCTTCTTTAGGTGCGCATGGACTAGCAACCCTTTGACATGATATTTTTGAAAAAATGAAAACTATCTAATTCTACACTTATATCTTCCAGGAGTTCAGATTAAACTGATGAACTCCTTTAATTTCTCTACCTATGCTAGATCGACTGTCAAGATTAAGCTATTTGACAGGATTTCATTCACTAAACTAAAACATGAAATTGAAAAATGACCAAATCAGGATTAGACGGTCTGATTTGTCATGTGTTTGTGGCATAAAAGACAAGATGCACACAAATATTATTTTTGCACAAAATGAGATTTTTAGAAAAATCAGGGCTAGGATACTTAGTTTTTTTTTCATCCCTGTTTTCCTCTTTGGTTCTGTTTTGAGCGTGTGGAACTAGTATCTTTTCCTAATCTACTTTATTTGACAAGTCAAGCTTACACAATTTTGACTATCACTTATTTCACTAACTTATCAGCAATCAATTTAAAACATGTCCAGTTATGATTCGGCTAGATAACTAAACAAGATATCCTTTGAGCACTAGTAGTGGCATTTAGACTTGCTCACTTTCAGCATGACTATTTTTTTAACATGGGGCTTTTCTGCTGTTTTTAAAATTGCCCTCTTTTCAACTTTTCTACTATTTTTGTATTTTCTGTTTTTGATTTATTTCTTCAAACATTGATATGTACAATGAGTGAAAATCTTTTCGAAACTACAAATCTTGAAAATGGTGGAACTTGAGCATTTTGTCTTCAAAGGGATCTCCTGATGCTCTTGGTCCGGTCAGCTCTTGAAAAGAAAATTTTGGAAAATTTTCCCTTTCAAGCACAACATAAGGGTTCTTGCAAGAGTCTTTGAAAAATTTTGTATCTGCTTGCTTATTTTATCTATACCTTTGATTTCTGCTCCTGCCTTTGTTGTACAACTTATTTAGGTAATATGGATACTCTTTGTCATTTTTAAAACAGATGATGACATTGTCAAGGTACATTATAATGAAGAAATTCAGAACTAGAAACATGGCCTTCAGGAACATGTCTTTGGTGTCTGGTGGTTTTGCAACTCTAGGTTTGAATTTGGAACTACTTCCAGTGTATTTGAAAAAATCTTTAAGCTGTTTGCTTTGAAGAGGAATTAACTGATGATCTCCTGAAACATAACTTTGCAAAGACATATGATTAGAAACTCCTATCTTCTACATGGTATGATCTGTTTTGGGAAGGATATAAGTTTTGTTCTGGGGAGGTTTATATGTGTTCCTGAAATCTACACATATCCTATGTCCATTTTTTTTGTCTTTAATTGTTAATGTTTGACCAAGATTTTTGCATTTCTTTTTGTAAGGGTTACTTCTTGAAATGATGGCATTGTCATAGTGTTTTAAACTATTTTCCCGACATGTATTAGTATCTTGAACAATTTTGCATACTCTAACAGTTCTTAATCTCTGGTGAAATGGCAGAATTTTACCTAATTCAATTATCTCAGGCGTCTTGGGACTGTTGTCATCATATTCCCCTTAATTTAATTCATCAAACATTTTCCCTGGATTCATCGAAGTGGTTGCAAAAGTTAAATATTTACTTGGAGAGGTAAGGCTTTGGGATGGTGAAGCAGTTAAGTATGGTAAGAACATAAGACTCCCCTGCTCCTGATTTCCAAAGAGATTTGTACTATGTAAGCCTTGCAGTGCTTCTGTTTTGAAAAAAGTTTCTGATTGTACTCTTGATGTTTGTCCTTGGTTTGAGCAACTTGCTTGAGGGTATAGAATGTGTTATGTTTTATGATTTATCTCTATTTCTAGAAAATCAAACTTCCACTCTTAAATACATAACTGTTCAGGGTCATGATATTTTTGAGTATCTAGCTCATCATAGAGAATCTGGGGCGGCTGATGCAGTGTGCCTAGGTTTGTTTCAATTTCTCCTACCTATTTATCAATGTCTTCATCAGTATGTAAAATGAAGGAATTTAGATTTGAATGTATGGAATACATAGGTATGTTGTCTAGCCTTTCTAGGCTGCTAACCATATATTTCATGTGTGATTCTCGATACAGTATTCTTGTTTGATTAAACACAGGAATGGTGGCGTAAGACATATCTAGTTGAATATTTCCTTGAAGCTTGGCCCCCCAAGATCTGGATAAAAGCATTCCGTACTTGGGAGGGATGTCTGCTACCACTATGTCCATGACCAGGTGTTTTGCAGGTACTTGGGCCAAACTGACACAAAGATCTTTTATCAAGCCTAGACACTTGACTCTGCTTGAATCAAACAAATATAAGTCTTTATAAGGTTTTGTTATTTCTAGGCCTAATCTTTCCATTACTACTTTCGGCATGAGATTGTGAGAGGCCTCGGAATCTAGCATGGCATTATGTAAGATTTGGTCATGTATATTCAGACTAATGTAAAAAGGAAGAGTGGTTCCCTCTTGATATTTTCCTTCTATTTTTGGTCCAAACAACACCTCATGGGTATCATTAGCTAGATGTAAGGTATCTGCATCATTTCCTATGTTTAGGACCTTTAGCACTTGAGATTTGTATGAGCTTTGGGCAATAAGTTCAGTGAGAGGCATGGTGATCTTAATTTTGGCAATTTTCCCTTCAAAACTGAAAGGTGCTTGTAGTTTATATAGATTTTCTTCAGTTTTTCAGCCATGACTTTCTCTATATTCTTAATTTTCTGATTTTGATTTGGGGTTTTGTTCAATATAGTGGTTTCGGGGATCTTAGTAGAGGTACTAGGACAGTTAGGATCAAGGCTTGCCTGACTAGTTTTGTCTTTTTTTTTGTCAGTTCTCTTAGCCATGATTTTGTTACTATCTGCTGTTTTTTTAAGAATGGTATCGGGGGTTTTGGTAACAATAGTGTCTGAGCTATCTTTATTAGATTAGTCTTGTTTTTTCTTACTCCTAAGATCATATTGCCTGTGGACATCCATTATAGCGTTTTGTAATCCTACCTCAGGATCTTCGGGGTCCGCATAATTTGCTTCATTTTTATTTGAGGAGAAGAAAAATTGTTCTTCTTCTGTGAGGAACACCTCACCCTCGCTATCAGAACATATCAAGTTTAATTGATTTTCATCAAGTGGTTCCATATCTCTTTCTACCTCATCAACATAGTTTTCATTGAAAGGTGGCCTGATTTGTTGGTCATTTTCTCTTGGTTTGTTTTGAGGCGGGTATCTTCTAAAGTTTTGGTTCTGATTTCTATTTTGAGTATTTGGCTAGTTGTCCTTAAGAGGTGCTTTTTCATTTAGATTCATTCTTTCCCACATTCTCTCCATGGTTTTAACCAGGTTGTCTATTTTGGGATCTAAGGAGGAAATTGAAGGCATGACCTCATCACGGTATGTGACTTTCTTTTCTGATCTTATCCTAGCTCTTTTCTCAGCTAGGTTGGCTTCGGCACTAAAAGCTACTTTTTTCATTTCTTCTAAATTTGCAGGGTCTCTTTCTCTTAGTTGGTATGTCATATCTGGATCGAAACCTTCGGGAAATTTTGCTAATGCTGAGCCAAGTGGAGGTTTCATGTGAGGCGGGAGGGCATTATAGGCATTTTTGAATCTAGTGCAATAGTCCTGAACACTTTCCCCTATATTCCTTTTAAGATTGTTATATTCGGAAAGGATTTGGATGGGGTTTTTCCTGATTTCCCACCTATTTATGAAAGTTTGGTAAAGTGTTGGGAGATCATGTATACTGTTAGGAGCTAAGCTTTTAAACCATTTCTTAGGTTCTCCGCCTAGGCTTTGGGCGAGCATTCTCATATTTATGGTTTCATCTTCTAATTCCATTTAGTCAAAAGCATCACTGATTCTATCTACATGTTGTTGAGCAGTAGTAACCTCAATTCCGGTGAAGTGTGGGATTCGGGATTGGTAATCATTTTGCAAAGGTACCAAAGGCAGAGGTAACACTAAAGGCGCATACCAAGCTGCCATGATGGGAGCTGATGGTATATTTACAGTATGAGGGTTTGTAGTATGGGATGGGGTGATTTGCACAGTGGTGGTATGAATGGGTGTGGCGGAGGTACTTGGACTTGTGGACTGATTCTGAGCAGATTTGGGGTGATAAGAGCCAAAGTGGTGGAGAAGCTTAAAATTAGGAGGTGTAGTGGGTGAGGCTTCTCTGCTAGGACTCTGCTGCAAATCTAAGGGCTCAAGATCGTTAAGGTTGATTTTACTTTGCGACTTGCTTCTAAAAAGGGCTTTTGCTGAACTCAAGTGAAATTGGGAATCTTGCAAGGATGTAAGGTGTTCAGGTACAGAGCTTGCTTTGTGGATGGTCCTATCGGTAGCTAAGTTACTAGTTTCAGAAGTTTGCCACAAAATCTTTTCTGGGTCATCAACTATGATAGGGGGATTCGGGTCCGGGTGAGATCTGGTATTAATTCTTTGTGAAGCCATATTTCAAAGTTAAAGCTTAGAGAGGATGATAGTTGTGATTGTTTTTTGGATGGTTGTCCTCTCTAGGGGTTTTGCTAATGTGAGTAAGATAAAATTAGAATGAAGGCTAGTGGAGTCGCCAGGTGGATTTTCTTGAGATTTATGGTCCACCACCAATACTGACAAGGATGTTTTTTAGGAAAATTCTTTTCTAGAAAACGTTTATGCGAAAACTTGCAAGAATGACTTAAAACTTAGTTCAACAATTTGCTAGATCGTTGAGAAATCTATAGTTCTATTTGCAAGTTATTCTGTTGATTTCCTATGTTTAGATGAATATTTCTGAATCCCTAAGTTGTACTTAGTTTTTCACTGATTTCAGATGCTGCATCATGAACTTTGTGTTTTTTAAAAAGGCAAGTCAACAGGATAGTATGATTTATGAAATTTTTGGTTTTTATGGAGTATTGGGCCTACTGGAGGCTAGTGGAGTCGCCAGGTGGATGTTTTGTTGTTTTTAGAGATATGTATTTATGCTCCACCACCAATAATTGAGAAAAAGACAATCTAGGGATTTTTTTTGGAGTTTTCTGAGATCCTATATGTAGCCCTGAGGTTTGTAAGAGTTTCATATAACTGAATCATCATTTTGCTAAGATGGTGAAAAAGCTAGTTTCTACTCTTCAGACAACACTTTAAGTTTTCTAAGTTTGACTGAGACTTTGAGAGTTCCTAAGGGATACCTAGGATGTTTTGACTCAATGTCCCACCGTGATCGCCATTATGTTAGTGTGACGATGAGGTGGCTGATTCACTAGATATTCTTGAAGACAAGGGATTTCTGGACTCCTAAGGTGTACTTAGATTGTCACTAACTCAGAAAGGTCCCACCGTGATCGCCATTAAGCATGAGCGGTGGGGTAAGTCAACAAGATAGTCTTCTTAAGGGATGCTGAAATGTTTAGGGAGGTCTAAGTTTGTTTATTACTTAGAGTCCCACCGTGATCGTCATTATGTTAGGGAGCGGTGGGATAAATCGGCAAGATAGTCTTCTTAAGGGATGCTGAAATTTTTAGGGAAGTCTAAGTTTGTTTATTACTCAGAGTCCCACCGTGATCGCCATTATGTTAGGGTCCCGTGATTTGGAAGATTGGCAAGCCAAGTGACAGAGTAACATCAAACCAACTTTGGAGCCCTAGGACCTAGCCTTCTTGGACTCAGAGAGGGCTCTCTCTATTATGAAAAGGATGTGAACTTGTTTTCTTTTTATGTATTTGATTTTAGGCTAGTTATTAAGTATGTTTTGGTTTGTTTTAGGTTTTTTGAGGGAGAACTGATCAAAGGATAAATAGATAAAAGTTTGTCAGATCAACTGGGCTATGGGGTCGAAAAGGTCGAGACTGTCTCAAATGGTGGACAAGGTATATTGCAGGGCCGATGTGGTCGAGATAAATGGATTCTTTGGGTGTAAGTGAAATGAGATGGACACTAAGTTTGTGAAATACAAAGAGGTTTTAAGCATAAATAGTTTTACAACAAACATCCATGTGGTAGGGCTAACCATTAATCACTATAATTGAAACTCAAACTGATAGATGCAGAAAATAAACAATCAGGCAATGCATGGAAGTATAAGACCCTCTAACTTTGGGAAAATCACCTTTAGACTTTTGGAAAAAAAAATAAGACAAAAAAACAACTCAACCTATGAAGAGGGAACTCCTAAAGACTGCAGAGCATGGGCAAAGGGCAAGATCGAAACAAGACCTCTTTGACTTAACTAGACAACCAATACTTCAGAGAAAGATTTTAGTGATGGGGTTTTGATTAGCTATGAGTAAGCAGGGCATACTGTGAATCATACTAGATAGCATACATAATAACCATTAATTAAATTGATAACCAGTTCTTAGGATATCAAAGAGAAGTTAAAAATTCTTTGACATAACCAAGAAAGAAGAAAAACATAGAAGCTATAATGAATCAGGAAACTTGAGGTGCCTCCATGGGCATGTCTCAAATATATTCTTTACTGACCTACAGCAAGCAAGAGGCATGAAAACATGTATGATAAACTAAGGAAACATAACAGATAAGGAACACAATACCATTCACCAAGCCATGGAATCCTACAAACAGTCCTCCTCCACCATCCAAGTCAAACAAGAAATCATCCACTTCATGAGACAAATTATTTCTTCAAAGCTTGTAATACTATGTATTGCTCTATAACATCAAGTTCAGCCTCTTGTTACAATGAATTCTCTTGGAATATATAGGCCAAAGAGAAAGAAACTATCCTAGATCATCTAGAAGGCCATTGGCATAATACAAATATCTAATTTTGTCTTTGAGGCTTTGCAAATCCCAAGTCCCAAAATATCTTCAAAAATATCTATTTAAGCCAAAAATAGAAAGAAAATTGACTTCTAATCTCTGACATGGAGTTAAAAATAGCTAAACGCACATTTGGATGACCATATTCAGAAAACTGCTTTTTTAGCCAAAATTCTACAGGAGCGTAGCAGTAGAAAGAATCTTTTTTTGCAGACAACTTTTGAGGGGCCTCCCGATGTTGAAACGAGGCCCGTGATAGCTCGTTGGAAAGACCTAGATGTCTAGTTTCTGGAAATACTTTAGTATTCCAAAACTGATCCCTATAAGTCTGTAAAAAGGTGGACTTAGTGAAAAAACCCAGGAGGGTCTCATCTGCTGATATGTGAGGCAGAAAGGTGAATTTTGACTGATTTTTTCCTCTTTGGGGGAAAAAAACACCTCCTTTTGATCTGAAAACTTGTGAGTAGTTGCCCCCAAATTTAATACATCCAAAAAAATGACTTTCATGAGCTAAGGATGCTCCTAGAACCCATGGAAGCGCCTAGAAAAATGTGCAATTAGGGACAAAAAATACAAAAAACAAAATCATGTCAAAATTTGCTCAATTTTGGCGAGCAAGCCCCTTATGGGTTATTAGAAGCATGAAAGGAAGCTGAGGCCAAGATTTCAAGCCTAGATATGTCCTTTTCCACTTTTTCCACCCGGCGCCTCTTTTGGGTAGTTTTGAGCCTTTCTTGAGCAAGTTTGAGCTTTCTTCGGGCAAATTGGTTCAATTTCTTGTAGTGCCCAGTAATATTTCTTTGAAAACCCAAGTCTCTGTTTACTTTCTCTAATTTATCCTCCAAATTCTTGTTGGCTCTTTCAAGCCATGATTATTTATCATTTTCTATTTCTTGGGCAAGCAATTGTGTGAGAGGATAAGATCGAACAAGGGCTGCTTCTTCTTCCTTCTGTTTCTCCACAGCCTTCCTAAGACCCATAGTCCTAGGAATTTTTCTTATTGATTTCTCTTCTTCTTTAGTATCATCAAATTCGCCCATATACTCTTCAAGCTTGACTTGTGCTTTGTATGCTTCCCTTTGGTATTTGAATGCCCGGGCCTCATAAATTTCCATTTGCCCACTCATTTGTTTATTTTGCATTTATAGAACATGTATGAGGTCCTTTGACCTTTCTAGATCAGTTTCTAAGTAATGGATTTGGGATTATTTGTTTTGAAAAAGTGATTCAAGAATCCTAGCTTCATCATATCCAGCATCACTGTCTATTTGTATGATGTCAAACTCCCTTTATTTTTCATGACTACTCTCCTGTTGTTCAACTTTTTCTTTGCCTTTGCTTTGGATAGACTTCTTTGCTCTTGTTCTTTTTGGAAATTCAACAATACTCTTCTTAGGCAGTTTGCCTTTACTTCTTAGTGCCCTAGTGACATTGCTAGTCGCTACTGGAGTGATTTTCTTCTTAGTAGATTTGGTGTTTTTAGGCTTCACCACTTTTGGAGGAAGAGTCATGGCCCCTTGCCTAGGAGAGGCAGCTAGCACATGCTCTTGGTTGTGTTGAGGAGAAGAGAGAGGAATTTTTATCTCTAGTACTTGTTCAACTTGATCGTTTATATTGTTGCCTCCATCATCACCTGCTTTGCTGCCCTATCCACTGTTTTCCTCACTATTTTGAGTTTGTTTAGGGCTGCCAGCTTCATCGTCTCTTTTTGATGTTTGACTGCTTTCACTGCCTGTCTGTGGACTGCCTTGTTTACCCTCCTTACTGTCTTGAGCTTGTTGAGGGCTGCCTTCATTATGACTATTTCCTTTAGACTCTGTGTGTGGTCTGCCACCATGGTCACTTTGCATGTTGTCACCTCCCTCACTATCTGTTTGAGGACTGTTTTGTTGTTCATCGTCACTACCCTACTTAGAATCTTCATTGTTCCCTTGAGGATTGTCCTCCTGATCACTGTGCTGCTAATGGTCACTTTGTCTTTTATCACTGCTTTGAACCTCTTCCCTTTGCTCTTCATCACCACTACCCTGTTGCTCTTCATCCTCCCTATTTCCTTGATCATTTTCAATGTTCTGTTTAAGGCAGCTTTGCTCTTCATCCTCACTAATTTTTTGAGTGCCACTGACTTCCTTATCCCTTGGTGAGTTTTCTTCACCATCATTAGTTTTTTGCTCATGGTCATTGCCTTTTGATTTGTCACTTGGTTCATGCTCACTAATTTTCTTAGTGTCCCTATGTTCCTCATCTCCACTAACCTCATGCATGCTTTCATAAGACTGCTCTTTTTCACTATCAATCATGGGTGATGTTTTCCTTTGAGGAGTATTTTGACTTGATGGAGGAGAGACATAGTGAGTGGAGGGTGAGGAGGATATGTGAGATGGGCCATGACATGAAGAGGCAGTGGAAAAATCTGGATGAGAAATGAAAGTCTCCCAAGACACTCCTTTCTTTTCAAGCTGGTGAAGGATGATGATTTTGATGAGAGAATGATGGAAAAGACTAGCTTTTTGCTGAGCAGGAGGTCTCTTTTGAACAAGGGAGGACATCTTGTCTATGCTTTTGTAGAAGAATAAAGTGAGATTTAGCAACTGAGTCCTTGTGAAATGCATGAGAAGCCTAATGTGATAGGAATAAATCCAGGAAAACCTCCCTTCACATGTGAAATACTTCATGATAACTCTCATTAGGGGGGCATAGCTACTCAATAAGTGAGAAAAAGGAAATATAGCTTGGCAAGCATCCTGATGGTCTGGTTTTAAGAAAGTTTTATAGTGATTTAGATCCAGGTATGCTTGTTTGAACCACTTTTCTCCTATATAGGGGATCTTAGTTGCTTCGGAGACAACCCTAGGAGTGAGTTTAAAGTCTAGAATTGCTAGGTGGACATGTTTTCCTTGCAGCCTCAGGGTGAACAGTTGTGTTAAGGGAGGGTAATTTGTGACCTCCTGGAATTTTTGGAAAAAATCAAGGCAGCCCACATCTTGGAAGTTGAAAAGAACCGAAGGGGAGTCATTTATTTCCTGAGTTGTAACAGGCTCAAATCTTTTGTGAAATCCACCCTTGCTGACTTTCTTTGGAGCCATAGCTTTGTTTAGGCTTTCCTTCACTCTCTTATCAAAACATGCCTTCAAAATGAACTAAAAATAGAACTCCTCTTTCAGCACCGTATCTCTTTCTTAACTAGCAACCAGATTCTTGTTAATGAAAATAGTTCTCCTTCCTAAGAACTGTGCCTTTTCTACTTTGAAAACACTGAGTTCTCTCTTTTCAAAAACTATGCCTGGATTCTTAAGCAAAACATGCCTCTCAACTTATAATGATCCCTTTCTCAAAAACTAGGTTTTTTCTCTTTACTTAACAAGCAGGCCTTTTGCAACAAGACAATAGGCCCTTCCTCCTCAATCACTATTTTGTTTCCTCTTTGTAAACATGGTGGTTTCTAGAGTAAATTGTGTTTTTTCCTTTCATTAGACTATGTTTTTCTTTAACAAAAGTGATTCTTAACACCTCCCAAACTCAAAAGCTTATGCGAAGAAAACAGTGCAATACCTCTTAAAAATGTACTTGAGATAAGTTCACTGTGCAAGAACTGCTCTTTGAGGTGAAATGAAGATGTGTTGAGCGGCGCTACGCTCCTATGCACAGGCGCGTAGCACCTGCACTCTGTGTTGAACGTTGTCGGGTTGGGCACTGGGCGCCCGCTAAACGTCGGGCGGGCCGGTTGGTCAAAATGCACAGACGCGTCACGCCGTGTGCAGAAGCCCTTGTAAAGGCGCTTATAGGCACGTCACGCTAACTTACAGGCGCGTTGCGTCTTCAATTTTCTGCAAACCGTTTGCCCAAGGTTCGAAAAAACGTTTTTCTTTGTCCCCTTGCACAATAGAAAATTATCTTTAATTTTGAGAGCTTTTATAGCTCCTTTAAAAAAAATTTGAACGCCCTTTCCCTCCTTGTAGTGTTTTTGAAATTGTGCCTTTGCCTTTGTATTGAAATAAAATAACTTTGCCCTTTTCAAACAGCATTGTTTTTGAAAACTCCATTTGACATGAAAAAAGGCTCTCACTGTGTATTAATGACACTTTTTCTCAAACACAGAATTAACATTGGGCAACTTGACCATCTACTCATTTTGAAGGAGGTCATCTGCAATTGTGGGAAGTTGGCCCTCTGCTTGTTATGAAGGAGGCCTTGTTTGAAAAACTGCATGGGCGCTTTATGTATGCATTAGGCTTTCAACCTCTTACAGTTTTCTAAAGGCCTGTCTTTGTTTTGTAAATGAGGAATGTTTTTAAACAAACTATCCTTGGTTTGTTTGTGAATGCACTCTTTCAAACACTATCTCTCAAACTGCCCATTACTGACAAATGTTTCCAAACACTGTCAATATTTGATGAATTTTGACCCTCTGCTTATTTGAAGGAGGTCCTCTTAAACATAGAAACTTCATCCATCTCAAAACTTCTACATCATTTGAAGATTTGTCTATTGAACCAATTTTCTTTGGGCACTCTTCTTATCATGAAGGAGGCAATGTTTGACAACTTCATAGGCACTTTTTGACCTCTGTTTAACAAAATGAAAAATGTCCATGAACAAACTGTTTGTAGCTCTTTAGACAAACTATGTTTATCATTCAAAACAGATTCTGTGCTTTTCATTTAAGGGAGACTTCTTTAGGACTGTGAGGGGTGCCCTTTCTTCTTTGGAAGGAGGTATTTGATCTGTCAATGTTAACCTTTGAGGAAAGCTACCTGTTCCAAATCTAGGCCCTTTGAGACTGTGCCTTTACCCTCTACCTATTTTTTGAAAGAGGCTTTCCAAATAATAGTATTTGTGACCCTTCAGACCTACTATAAGGCACCCTACTAATTTGATGATGGAGGTCCTGAAGACTATAAACTTCATTCATTTCAAAACTGTGACCCTCGTCTATTTGTTTTGAAAAATACAAAATAGAAGGCAACAGTGAATCTTTGGTACTTATCCTTCATGAAATGATTTCAATCATAATGCCCTTTGCTTCATGAGGAGCTGTCAGTAATGTACATCCCTTTTTCATAAAATCATTGTGAATCTTCAGGAGTGAATAATGTGCTTTGCAATGGTGAGCGCTCACTGTTATGCATCCTTGAAACAGCTCTTTCTTCTCTCGACTGTGTTTTCATGAGTAGTGAAATTGTTTATGACAATCTTTCAAAGTTTAGTTTATGATAAGGTATAAGAAGCAGTTGTCCCTCTTGTACCTTCATCATGATGCCTAATTTGTTCTAAAGCTCTTTTTTCCATAAGATTATCACTGTTGGTGGTATAAGGTTGATTTATAGGGTTGGCCACAATCTACACTTCCTCTGACCTCCATAGTAAACTGACACAGCATGAAACTTTCTCCTGAGGTGCTCTTTTTTCTCACACTCTGCTTAGTGTCATCAATCAGGACATCCCTACAGAGATGTAAAAATAGATGCTTTTGAAGTTTGGAGGGCTTATTTGATGTTTCATGGGGATCATGCTTGATCTAATCATATTTCTTCGGACAGGGAAAACTCCTTCTCTTTTCCTAATTTGAACATTCCTGAGCCTTGCTAGAAACAAGACAAAGTGACCTCTTTGATGGTGCGTGACTTAGGGATAGACAAGGGTTTTGGCTTTGGCAAATAACAAGACATGATGGCTGACTGATATTGAAGACAGAGTTTTTGGCTTAAAACAGTTTTGTCAAGGAATTTTCCCTAAAACACCACCACCTAGACCTACATAATTTGTCATGGAGTTTGAATGGCTTCTTGGGCATGAGTAGTTTATCACATGACAAAGTGATCAGTGAGAGAGGGGTAGATACTTTGTGAAATTCTGGACAGTGAGTATCATGAGAAACAAAGGATTTTGATGGTAGAGAGGGAAACTTATAACATCTATAGACAGGGAGGCTTTGCTAAATTGTGATAGATAGGGAAACTGAAGGGTTTTTCTCATTATAGGCTGAAAGAGAGGGGTAGGAAAACAAAAATTTGTTTGTGGTGTTTTCTAGATGACAAATTGACAGATTTAGATTAGCTTCTAGAAAACTCAGCCAAGGAATCTAGTCATTAAAATAGGTAAAAATATTGATGACTAACAGTAGCCACCACATCTCTTCTCATAGATAAGCTACCATCGCCCTAGCTAGTTTATTTCCATTATGTCTATAAACATATTTTAGTTATTTGATATTAATGAAATGAAGTATTATTTTCACTGCATCTCTGTGTTCATGTCTCTTTTTGTATTTTATTGTGTTCCTTCATAAATCCGGATCAAGATGCTAGCTATTTTCCATGCTTTGAACAAATTCAAGAATTATATAACTGGATATCAGACCTTTATTCATGCTGACCATGCAACCATAAAGTATTTAATGAACAAATCGGATGTTAATGCTAGGATAATTATATGGTTGTTACTTTTGCAGAAATTTGATTTGACCATTGTTGATAAACCTGAAAAGGAGAATGTTGTTGCAGATTTTTTGTCCAGGTTAGCTCTCCCTACAAGTGAAGAAGGAATGGTGGATGACCAGCTACCATATGAGCATCTCTTTTCTATATCAATACTCTCACCATGGTTTTTTTATATAGCCAACTACTTGGTTGTTGGGAGACTCCCTCCTAATATTTCATTCAGGGAGAGGAGCAGAATCATCAGAAAAAGTGCCCCTTTCACGTAGATTGGGGGAAACCTTTTAAAGATAGGCCCTGATAAAATCCTAAGGAGATGTATGAGGGAGGAAGAATTTTTGATATCCTCTCTACATGTCATGACATCCCATGTGGAGGCCACTTTGCTGCAAAGAGAACTGCTTACAAAGTTTTGCAGGCAGGATACTATTGGCCAAACCTTCACCAAGATTCCATAAGATACACCAGCAGGTGTGACAAGTGCCAAAGGATGGGGAAACACATGCAGAGGGATGAGATGCCTTTGCACCCTCAGGTGGCTCTTGAGCCATTTGATAAGTGGGGCATGGACTTTGTTGGACCTATCGATCCACCATCCGGAAAAAAGAAGTATATCGTAGTCTGCACTGATTACCTGACAAAGTGGGCTGAACCAAAAGCAGTGAAGGTAGAAACCGAGGAGAAAGTAGAAATTTCTGAAGGAGAATGTGTTTTACAAGTTTGGATACCCCAGAGAAATAGTCATTGATCAAGGAGCACAATTCAGTTCTCACCGCATTGAAAATATTTTGAGGAAGCACAAGATTAAACATAGAACTTCTACTGCCTATCACCCTCAAGAGAATGGCCAAGTAGAAGTCACTAACAGAGCTTTAGAGAGCATCCTCACCAAGTTTGTGAGCAGAATATAAAAGATTGGGCAGACAGATTGGTAGAAGCTACTTGGGCCTACAACACTACTTGGAAGACAACAACCAAATTCACTCCTTATGAACTAGTCTATGGTAAGAAAGCTCTACTCTCATTTGAGTTTGAATTCAATACTTTAAGGATGGCAACCGAATTAGATCTAGATCTATCAAATGACTAAAATGATAGATTTTTGCAACTAAATGGATTGGATGAGTTCAGAATGCAAGCACTTCTTCACACAGATGTAGTTCAGCTGCAAAGAAGGTATGGCATGACAAGAACATTAAGGAGAAGGCCTTCCAAGAAGGAGATTGGGAATTGTTGTATGATTCAACGTTTAAAGATTTTAAGGGCAAATTTATGACAAGATGGTTGGGACCTTACACGGTGGAAAAATGTTTTGATAATGGCGCAATTCAGATCAGGACCATAGATGATGAAGGAATCCCCTTGCTTGTCAATGGTCACAGACTTAAAATTTACAAGAAGCTCTTATCTAGGGCAGAGTTCATAAATTCAATAAGCAGAGAGGTGTATGTAATGGGAAAATCCATAGTTTATAGCACCTCCTAAAAATTAAAAAATTAAAAATAATAAAGGTCCATGGGTGAAAACCTATCTGACGTGCTCCAGGCAAGCTTGTGGGTTGAAAACCTTGATGGAGGCAGCCCATTTTCTTTCAAAAAAACAAAAGAAAAAAATAAACAAACAAACATTTGCATCTCCATGTTTTTTGTTTTGTAGGTTATTAATGGTTTCTGGAAACACAGGGAAGCATTCATTTTCTTCTCTCCCCTTCTATTTTACCATCCATCCCATCATTATCTCTATTCATTTCCATAACTCCTTCCATCACACCATATTCCTCCATTCCTGAGCACAATGGAGCAAAAGAAAGCAAGCCACAAACTGCTACAAACATTAGGAAGTTCCTTCAAAAACAAAGTTGTTCATGGACTACAAAGAAAAATAAGAAGGAAAGCTGCATAACAGACTCCAGGAGAACGAGAATTCCACCCATGGCATCTCGAGCACCCCACGCAACATCTACAGCAGAAAGAAACAAAAATAAAGTATTAGCAGCTCACTCAGGAAGCTTCTCATTCAGCGAGTTTCTCACCTAGAGAACAGGAATATAGTGAAGGACGCAGCATCTAAAAGGCTTTTCTCCTCAATCCCGCTCCTGCAAATTCCTTGACAACAAAAGGTAAACTCAGGTATAGCTTCTCGCCCCTCGCTATGCATCCATAAAAGTTATAAATAATTAAATTTGCAGACTTAGAGTTTAAGGGGCAGGAAGGTAGCCAGTTAGCTTGGCCACCATCGTGAAGTATGACTAGGGAGAACTGCAAAGTCACGCCACCTGGGCATGCAAAAGGAAAAAATTCAAATCAAGTGGAGTATAGGAGAACGAGGGGAGGAAACACACAGTCCATCATGAATTAACAGAGAGAAGGAAACAACGGTCTCTAACGGAATCTGGAGCTGAGGTTGAGTTACATAAGCACTCCAAAATTAGTTGCGCAATCTAATAAAAAGAGATCTCGTTTCATCCAAACCAGTGAAATGATAATTTTTTAGGGAAAGAGAATGAAGGGAAACTGCAGTACCAATTTTGGGCTACGTATTTTAACAGCATGAAGTAGCAGCAGCAAAACAACATCACCAGCAATCAAGCTAGCTTCCAAAGTATACTGCATATCAGAAACAGTAGAAAGGGACCAAGGGAAGCTTTTATAGCAACCCAAACAAAGCCGAATACTACTCCTAGACTTAGAGAAGAAGGAGAAGTAGAGCCACAAGAAGAACCAGAAGAAGAAGAACCAAAATAGGAACAAGAAGAAGAAGAGGAAGAGATAGAGGGCCAAGGAGAAACGAAAGAAATGGAAATGGAGACAGAAGTCATAAAATTAGCAGAAAGTGAGCAAGAAGAAGACTCACAACACTGCCCAACATCCCCTCAAAATCAAGAGGAAGTTTCCACCTTATCTTCTTTGAGCACAAAGAGAAAAAGGTAGACCTCTATGTATTTTAGAACTAAAAAGAGTCATAGGGTAAGTCAAAAAGAGCCAGAAACTCATCCCAAGATCCCAATAATCATTGAAAAATCACCAAGGGAGGAGGAAAGAATCAGAGAGACAGTTCTAAAGGAGCAGATGTAGATGGCACTGGAAAAGAATATAGCACTAAAGGAGAAATTGCAACAAAAAGGGCAACAAGTATCCACCATGGCAGACTTGTGCATAGAATCCTTTCAACACAGATTCCCTGTTGACTCATATGTTGTGTAGCTTGTTATCACTGGAAAATCGGACAAGCAAAGATGACATTATTAAATTTCAGGCAGAAGGATTTACAGGGCTGAGGCACATTAGAGGATCTGAAGAATTAAAAAAAATCTCTAAGGTCTAGGATAAGAATCAAATTGCGCACTCAATACCATAGCGAAATGCGCCTCCGCGTGCATTTTTCTTCGATAGGCGTGACTTTCCCTCAAAAATCCGCGCAGACCTGAGAGTGGCGGAAGTCACTTTCCGAGACCAGAAGGCACACTCCAGGAAATTGATCCCACACTTGAGGTTGCCCAAACCTCCTTAAGAAATAAAGGGAGCACACAATGGAATAATGTCGCACACAATGGAATCACCCTCCTCTCTTGGGTTACCATCCATCAATGTACCAAGAGAGGGAAGGAGAGTTTGAATTCTTCTATAAAAGGCCACCAAGAGATGAAAAAAGGGAGAACACATTGTTATGTTGGCCAAAATTTCCCCAAGCAATCCAGAAGTGTGTGATCCAAAGCAGAGATAGAGGGGATTCAGTTGTTGGCCATCCAACAACTCTAATCCTTCAAAGTAGAGAGAGAGAGAGACTGTGCACCAAGGTAGTTTAGAGGTAAAGGCATCTTTTCATCGGGTCTTAAAACTCCCTAGTTCTAAGGGCCCCTTGGCAAGTGGGTAAACATTTCATCATTTATTCCTACTAGCACTCAATAAGAGGGGACATGAGCGCCACCATTTGGATTATTGAAGTTGTTTGACTCTATTTAGAGTTTTTGTGTTATGTGTTTTAGTTTAGTTTTTATTTTCTCTCTATGTATGCATGTTATTTTATTATCTAGTATGTTTTATGTTTTGGCATGTTCACTAACTTACTAACTCTCTTCATTATCTTCCTGTGACCGGGAACTTAAGAGGAAACAACCACTCCTCTTAAGCAGGTGTTTTTTTGTACACTTGTGCACTAAATCCACCTACACAGGATTGGCGACTCCACTAATTTTATTTCCAAGTTTATGTGGTTGTGCCTTTTGCAGAGACCTCTTTCTTTGCTCTAGAGTTTGGCTTGAACAACCCATTTTCTTTTTTTCTCTATCTATTCACCCTCAATGAAAGGTCAAAGCTCAGAAGCTCCAACAAAACAAAAAAAATTGGCAGGAAAATCGCGCGGCTTTTTCACACACAGACGCGCCCGACCACGAGCATTCAACAGTGACCTGCATGCAGACTTTGAACCTGTGTGAGCCTTTTGTGTGCGGAAACCAGAGGCATAAAATTTTTGCTATTTCCCTTCATTTCTTGTTTGTAAAGTGACTGGCAGCCCATAATAAATCTTCTAGCATTGTTTGAGGTGTCCCATGACTTGTTAAAACCCACTCTTGGTTGCATTCTAGTAGTTTAGGTGTTAGTTTTTAAAATTTCAAGTTTATTTTTGCAAAGTGAACACATAGTTTAAGTAGGGGGCAAGTAACTTGCATTCTGAAATACTTTATGTTTTGTGAATTTAGACACAAAAAAACACATAGGTAATTAGCCAAAGTAAGTGGCCCCAATCCACGCATGCTTAGCTAAATCTTTTTCATTTTCCTAGTTTAAAGGTCATTAATTTTAGTTCAATTTCTAGCACTAGGATTCGGGACTAGCGTCGAATTATCCTTAGAGAGAAAGTAATCTCTGCTGCATTTTCACCCTTGGGTGATCCTAGGCAAGCATATGAACACTCTCTGCTGATAATTCACCATCTCCCTATAGTTGATCATTTAGACTAACTAGGAAACATTGTAAGCAGCCCATATCTGCACATGTTTTTCTTTTGAGCAAGGAAAAACCAAACGTAGTTTAATAGGGGATTTTGAAAAGGATCACCGCATATCCACATGTTAAAACTATGTGATTGTTCACCTCTTTATCACACACATACACACCTTAAGTGAATCAAAGCCACCTAAACATAACTTAACTAAACTCATTAAACTCTCCCCACAGGGGCCACAAGAGAATTTATAGTTTAAGTTAGGACCAAGGGGGTAGGCATCCAATAAGCTGCCTTGGTCAGTTTATATCTTGAAACATAGAAGTTGAATTTTTAAGGAACTTTTAAATCCGTCTATCCGCCCACGACAAAAAAAACCCGAGTGCCACAGAGACCCGATTCAGAGTGGGTTAAGCTTAGGCCCAGTGAGTGCAGTATTATTCGGGGCTACTTGACCCGTCTAATACTCGGTACTAGTAGTTGAATTACCAAGAAGCTCAAGACTCGAACGCTCACGTGAGATGATGGTACTTAGTGGCCAAAACTAGGGCATCCTTCCCTATAGGTGATTGTACAGGCAACACTAGATCCTCTACCCATACCTTGGTCGATTTTATTCGGTTGAATGGGGGTGTCACCAGTTCTTTTGGGATGTTGTGCCAGCATTCGCAAGATATCTTCTCAAGGCCCAGTTACATTTAAGCATGTGAGGATGATTATGTCTTCTAGGATTTGAGTATCATACGCAAAAACAACAAAAAACCATATTTTTTTATTCACTGGTCACATAGGATTAATCTAAAGGTAAAATTTATCTTTTATTTTCACTTTGTTTTATGTATGCGATTGGATTTTTTCTTTGATTGTAATCTCTATCCTCTCAAATATTTCCAAAACCATACCTAGTTGACGCTAGAATGGACCCAATGGGACCTCGTCGATCTAGACGTCTTTTGGACCTCCCCCCATTACCGGGAGGGGTACCAAGTCTTTCGCCATTTAGGCGTCAAATACATAACACTGCCACCTTTATTGGGGCATCATTATTTGGGAGCCCTCATCGGTCACCCAACACCACATCGATGAACACCCCCACAGGATCACCGCATACCACTCCTCCCACAACCCCTAGGGGACAGAGTAGCGCTACACTTTTGGGAAGCCAAGTGAACTCACAGCAGGGTACGTCGCAGACAAACCCTATACCCAACCAAAACACTGTGTTTTCATAGGGTGCAATGGCTACCAACTCGCAATCACCTTTCTTAGCTTCGTTAAATTTACCATATTTAACAAAATTAACAAACGACCCCATTACACACAACCCTACATGGCCACCCATGCCCATGAAGCTCCCTTTGGACATTCCAAAGTTCGAATGGAAGCAAGCGGAAGACACCGGAAATCATGTTATGACTTTACACCTGTGGTGTTCGTCAAACAACATCGTTGACGATACTATTCGACTGAGACTATTTCAGCATGCCCTAACCAGAATAGCCGCAAAATGGTATGTGGAGTAACCATCTGCTACACATGGAACCTTTAGCGCCCTTGCTATTGCATTCCTGACCTATTTTCAGCTACCCATCCACCACGATTCTGGAATGGAATTACTGACCCACTTTAGGCAAACACCTGTCGTCCATATCTCAGACCATCTCCATGAATGGTGGCAGCGTTGTAGTTTATGCAAAGCCAAACTCGACGATCGAGTTTTGTTAGACCTATTCCTGAAAAATCTTAACACAAAGATTTCAAAGGATGTGGCACAACAAAATCCCATATCCGAAGAGGACACCACCAGTAAGGCCCAACAGCTCGAGCTGATCTATATCCAATCACGATATATTTACAATATCCTGCCTAACACCCCATGCTTGCAAACTTACAAAGAATTTCCAGGCGCGTCAAACTCCACAGACAGTTTGATTGGGTCATTGACCCAAAATCACCTAAGCAGCAGCGTTCCATACCTCGGTTACGCATATGATTCTACCAAGAACATACTGCAACCCGGCTACTAAAGTCATCATGCACCTTCACAAAACATGACTAATAGGGTGTCATCGCACCACCATCAACAAGGAGGTCCATATCCTTCGGCTCAGGGGACCAAGTATGCAGCTAGACATGTTGATGGAAGAGCTCTCCCCCAACATCCATTCATAAACCAGGGACAAGAACCGCAATATGCCTAGTCCCCAGCACAAAACCCACCCATGCAGAATAATGCACAGGTGAACTTTGTGCAACCTTCCCAAGTCCAACCATGCCAACCATACAATCAGGAGAATCCAAATTATCCTCCTAATACGGCTAAACAAAAAACAAAAAAAACAAGCCTAAAGGAAATCCTGGACAAGGGGCCAGTAATCAACAACGCCCTCTGCAATCTTAGGTTGGAGGCAAATCCAACCGAAATCAAAACTAGGAGCCAAGCAACTCCCAAAGGCAGAACAAGAGAGAGAATCTTCGGACAAACCACTCTTGTTCAATCTGTGGTGAGTACGTCCATTACACTCTCCAATGTCTCGACCTCCCTCAGTGGAAGAAGTTGCAAGGTAACTGTGGGAAGGGGGGATCCTTACACCAGATAGCAGTCATGCAGGAGCCTTTCCCCCATCAAGGTACAATTAGCCCTCAGAAACATCAAAAAAATCCCAACGATTCCAGAAAAAATAGCCATGCAATATACATGACCGGTGAAGAAATTTGTTTTCAGACACGAAACCGAAATTACGATACCCCATCAGACACTAATTTGTCAGGTGCTAATAAAAGTGCACCAACAACACCTTTGACCATATCAACAATGCCTATTGAACCTTTGCTAAAAATGGCTAAGGGGCCAACTAGGCGAGTAGGAAACCATTCCAAAGTGGCCCTTAACTATAGCATTGTGGATGATCTAGCTCAATCTCTCACCGCCATGTAAGCTTTGGAGGTATCACAATCATGCCTAAAGCAAAGGAAAGCTTACTTTCCACATTAGGTGCCATCGACCCCACTAATTCACACCTATGGCTTTAGATTTAGACAAAGCCACCCCCAGGATCCCCTCAATGGTTGACTTCCAGATACCAGTGTCGGTTCAAAACATTACCATTCACCGATGTATCATTGACGAGGGTGCATCCACATGCATCATGTCAAAGAAATTCTAGCAGAATTTAGGGTCTCTCAAACTAAATCCATCAGACATCATGCTTAGAGCATAAGATGGATGCCCTTCAGCTCCCATCGGCCTCTACCAAAACGTTTCGGCCTACTTATCTGGCAAGATGGTCCTTATAGACATTGAAGTCTTGGATACTCAATTGGATTACAATACACTCCTTGTCCGGAGTTATATGTATGCCATGTCAGCCAGAGCCTCCTCCGTCTTCCGAAATATGATGTTCCCCCATGAGGACCGCATCATTACCATCGACCAATTGACACACAGTGAAAAGTGACCACTAAAAAATGTCGATGTCATTTTACCCTATGTAGACACATCTGCCGAGACACTTACACGATACCAAGAATATGGCCTCGACCAGTTCAAACCGTCATCCATCCTACGTTCATTCCTAGGAGATCCCCTTGTTATACCTGAGTCATCACCTGATGTCACAGAGGCTCTGGTGTGCATGATGTCCTCATCAAGCACTGAAGCCAATCATGACACGGAGACGAGAAATAATGACACCAATTCCTAGACCACGGCTGCCTCTCTAGCCTATGCCGCCTCCCAAACTCCTTTCCTCTCCCCCCAGCTGGTTTTGTGTCACAGCAAGTCATGGCCACGGTGGTCCTACCAAACTTATCATTTGCAATCCCAGTTTGGTACCTAGTCCCACCTACCACAATGAAATTCATGCACATCACCTCGACAGGGTTAATCCCCCTTAATCTTGAGCAGGCCCCAGCTGTTCAGGAAACTGTCACAAACACCCCTTCGAAGGAAATTCCCATCGCACAGACGATGGTTACGACCAAGAACACCAATAAGAGGAAAGAAGGTGGAGAATCCCACCATGCAATAGGAATCACCACCTTGCACCATATGTGACGTAGTAGGCCACCTACCCACATCTACCCAGAGCTGGATGAATTAAAACCACTCCTTAGCTCTATGGTAGAAATTGGGCAACAAGTTCCCATAAAAAGAAACCTGCCACCAAAAGTCAAGGCAAGGCATTGCATACAAATCACGCATGCACTATCTACAGCAATTATGGATAATATACCCATCATTGCCCAGATATCCCGCGATATAGGAATGCTTTACACGCCATTGAGAAATCCTATCAAGAGGATCCCTCCAGCCAGTCAACCGGAGATGAATCTCGCGTTATGATATACCTGCAAGAGGAATGACAATCACCTGAAAGACTCCAAGCCATTCCCCCTCCCCTTATCGAGCATTGGGTACTCTGTGATGAACACAATCATTTCATCGTCGATTACCCAGCTCTGGAAATGTTTCAGTGATGGTATCTGGTCCATGTAGTATACCTCACTGACCCAAACACTCAGTACTCATGTCAAATATGCGATGGCAATCATCCTTTACGCCATTGTCACTATATCCCTAGATTCCGTGTGGTACTAGCTAATATGCGTTCAACTATAGTTTTCCTCTCTCGAGAAGATGGCTCTGACTCTGAATCCATGAAAAGCTCAACAACTTTAGAATATGTGACAAGTAGATCCATCCTCTTTCCGTCAACTGAAAAACAACCAATCAGGGAACCCTTAGTCACCCCCAATCGCCCTCTGCAAATAATACCAACATGTGTGTTGTGTAAAATGCCCAATCATGTGGTCGCCACTTGCCCCGACCTAGAAGCGCTACGCCGCTGGTATCCAGTCATGCCATCAAGCGAGCAGGACGGGGACCCCATATCTAGGATGTTTTGCCTAATATGTCGAGGCAATCACCATGAGCAGAGTTGTACCTATATCCCGCGAGTACGTCCTCTAATCAAGATGATACAACTATTAGAGACAAAACGCCAGGACCTTATCAACCCAAAACCTAGTGACCAACATGGAAGGTAGAACGACCCCAGGAAACTTACTCCATACCCATGTTTGCGTAATGGGCAAGTTGGGAAGGTGTGCCAACCAAGCATGACCGAGGTTCAACCTAGGATAACATGCGGACTATGCGACCTGATCGATCACCAATTCAATCATTGTAAAGAATTGAATCACCTCGCAAACATTTTTCACATAGTCTCTTCTCTACCAAAAAGACATCTCTTTAACCAAGAGAAGATCACGCACGGCTATTACCGGATTTGTTCACACTTCCATCATACAATAAAATGTGATCATATCCTGAAGCTTAGAACAACAAGAGCGGCGTTAATTCTACACTCCTCAACAGAGTGAGACATACCCAATCCAAAAACTCTGAAATGGAAGCAGAAGACCTCCTCCTCTACGTATGATCCCTTCCAAACGTCCACTTCTGGGACGAAGAGTAGTGTTGATTCCCACACAATCTACTCAGTTGGCACAGTGGTACCATGCACCATTTGCACCGGCCATAACCACGAACCAGAGGCGTGCCCGCTAACAGAAACATTCAGGTGCCTCTGTACCAGGCACAGCTTCCACTTGTCGGATAGTGCCCATCCTAATGATGGATCTAGCCTTGCGCTCATGCAAGCTCCCATCACGGAAATTCTTCCTCCACCAAATGCCGATGACATGATACACCATATACGATTCATATCATCCTGTATCGAAACTATGATTCGGGCTAGTTGCTGACAGGTATGCCCTCTCTCATCTTCTTTTTTAGTACATCTCTTCCAATAGTATTTGAATAAAGAATATGCTTTCACTTGGGGTTTTTTTCGCAAGTATCGTGCAAACCATCCATCACTCCATCCACTGAAAGTTCCAGAGAAGGTATTATTCTACCCTTAGCATGATAGAGTCCCAGAAAAACTTTGCATATCCTCACATCATTTCTCCATAAGAAATTAACCATGGGTTCCAAGAACCCGACCGTGTTTATCATCACCCCACCTTGCACATCATAAACATCCTCGTTGGTCAGTAGAGCCTCCCGTCCATGGCGTCTATCACCCAAAGTAGACCATATATAAAATTCATGATGCCATGGCAACACCACTTTAGTTCGGGAAGCACCCCATGCCCATTTCACTCACCATGCATCAAGTAAATTTTTACCACATCAAAATAAAACCCCTTTCCCGGACTACCAGGTTTTGCAAGTAGATCGAAAATGCACCACCGTGCCTCGCATTTGGCCTACCATACCTACATCAGTATAGCCCATCTGCAACATTTTATATCTGCTCCATCACCCCCACACATGATACCATTCAATGGGGCCCCCACCCTCAGCAAAATACCTTCCACACATTATCAGTGAGCGAACACTTTCATATATTAGGGCACCCGTCTCTATGTTTTGTACAATACAAATCCCATTATTTCATTCTTTTGGTAAGTGTACAAAGACCGCAAACATTGCACTATGTCCCCCACTCATCCATCCATTTTTTCTCCCATGGAAAAACTCCCTGGTCACCCTTGGTCAGAGTATCATACCCTTCATGCATAAGCCACCATGACATTCATAACCAATATATACCCGCCCTGGACGTCCTACCGACTCCAAGTATTTCCCCGTCAGACATAGCAATGACTGCCGCCAAGTTGCTTTTTATATTCCGACTTCGGGCCATTGAATCCCTATCATCAGTTTTTAGTCACCCCTCGCCATCATGCCTATGTTAAACCTATCACATCCAGTATCCTGATCCCTTGCATCAACGACTCTCTCGTTTGATTGAGGCTTCCTTTCTGTCGAAATCAACACCTATTTTCCAAAAAGGAAGCGGCACTTTGGATCACCCCTCACCACAAAAGGGACATCCTCGAGTGGCACTGTGGAAGACACCATTGCCCACAGATGTCATCGATCCTCCTGACATTCAACTACAACACAAGCTTTCATGTCAAGATGGTATCGTACCTTACAACCATTGAAATTTGTTCAAATTCGTCGAAGACCCGTGCCTTTATAAGCATCACTGTTAGTCAGGCTTACATAGGAAGGTACCAGTCATACACCCATGTGTACAATGCGCATTTATATGCCATGCCAACCTTACGCGTGTGGGTACCACATTCCACCTATTGTCAAAGAAAAAATGCCCCTGAGGGCATCAGCAATTGTCATCATCAACCAGAATATCACTACCATTCTAGTGACACACACAAAATCTGCATCTGTCAAATAGATTTGTTTAGCTATCTAAAGCATCATGAACATGGGACATGCCCGCCTCATAGAAAAATTGTATTTGTTGTATTATACCATTGCTTGCAGGTTTCCCACAGGACATGGCTGCTCTTTGACCCGGTGTAAGGTGTTTCCAACTCCGTGTTACACGCAGGTCTCTCTCTCTCTCCACACAGCACACAAAAGAAACTATAATGTATTTCGGCTATATAGTTCTTCCTAGATCTCACACATTAGGGGGCAATTGTTATCACTGGAAAATCGGACAAGAAAATATGACATTATTAAATGTCAGGCAAAAGGATTTACAAGGCTGAGGCACATTAGAGGATCTAAAGAATTTTAAAAAATCTCTAAGGTCCAGGAGAAAAATCAAATTGCGCACTCAAGACCATAGCCGAATTCACCTCAGCGCGCATTTTTCTTTGATAGGCGCGTATTTGGGCGGCTTTCACTCAAAAAGTCGCGCGAACTTCAGAATGGTGGAAGTCACTTTATGGGACCACAAGGCACACTCCAAGAAATTGGTCCCACACTTAAGGCCGCCTAAGGATAGCCACCCAAGCCTCCTTAGGACCTCAAGGGAGCACACAATGGAATAATGTGGCACACAATGGAATCACCCTCCTCTCTTGGGTCACCATCCATCAATGTACCAAGAGAGGGAAGAAGAGTTTGAATTCTCATATAAAAGGCCACCAAGAGTTGAACAAAGGGAAAACACATTGTTATGCTGGCCAAAATTTCCCCAATAAATCTAGCAGTGTGTGATCCGTAGTAGAGATAGAGGGGATTCAGCAGTTGGCCATCCAAAAACTCCAATCCTTCAGAGTAGAGAGAGAGACTTTGCACCAAGGTAGCTCGGAGGTAAAGACATCCTTGCATCGGGTCTTAGAAATCCCTAGTTCTAAGGGCCCCTTGGAAAGTGGGTAAACGTTTCATCATTTATTCCTACTAGCACTCAATAAGAGGGGACGTAAGCACCGCTATTTGGATTATTGAATTTGTTTGACTCTATTTAGAGATTCTGTGTTTTGTGTTTTAGTTTAGTTTTTATTTTCTCTCTATGTATGCATGTTGTTTTCTTATCTATTATGTTTTATGTTTTGGCATGTTCACTAACTTGCTGACTCCCTTAATTATCTACCTATGACCAAGAACTTAAGAGGAAACAACCACTCCTCTTAAGCAGGTGTATTTTGGTACACTTGTGCACCAAATCCACCTACACATACCTCAAGGAGCAATGCCTCCTATTTCAAATCAAAACTCTAGCCTCCCATGGATCCCTGCATTTCCAAGATTGTAGGAAATTCATGGATTTCTACAAGCAAGTTAAAATGGTTGATCATGCAAAGATGGCAGAGTTTTATGTGTATAACCTTGTGCTGACAAATCTGGATACTTGGGACCCCAATTCTACAATGGTGGATATGCAATTGATGGCTCTATTATCTTAGATGGTGAATAAGGACACTAGAGAAAAAGAGATATGGAGGGTCATGAGAAGAAGAAATAGATAACCATTACATATCATATCAGAATTGTTCAACCCAAGAGGAGTCATCCTGAACCGTCGAGAGATTGAAAAGGACCCTACACTAGTTGAAAGATACCTCCAGACTCAAACACACGTAATAGGTCGATTTGATGATGTTTCTATGAAGATAGAAGATGAGTGCATTATGGCTAGCCAGAGGAGATGGAACAACCTCCCTCAGAGCCTAAGGAACGGGGAAAACCATACTCCAGAAATACTAGGGGTGCCTTGGAAAGAGCACCATTATACAAGAGGGCCATTCGGGCAAGAAGATACAATGACTTGGTCTCAAGCTCAGTACACCTTTGCTGTTGGGGCTGAATGATGAAAGTGACACATATGCACAAGATAGAGAATGGGAGAATGCATAAAAAGAGTAATGAGTTTTACCCAACTGAGGGGGCTCCCACACTTCTTCCTCAGGAAGTCAAGGGGGTTGTCAAAGCTGCAGGAGGAGGATTAGCTTCTCAGAGGATGAGAAACCATTTAGTAGGGGGGTGATGATGAGCTCCATCATTAGAAATATTTGGATGGGTTAATGGTCACCTTTTTGCCTTCTTAAATCTCTTTTTCTTGCATTTTTATTGTTATTTGGTTTTATGATGCTAGTATAGGTGGTGATTGAGTCTAACATACTCTTAGTGCTTAATATGAGGTTGAGTGCAAAAAATCATGAGTAATTAGCATTATTTTTGAAGATTTTATCATAACAAATTGAAGGAGACAACAAAGAGACATTATTGGAGGATTGTACACCCTCCTTAACTCTCGAAGGCAGCCAAAGGATCCCCAAGGATCCTCTCCAACAATTCGAATTCCAGAGGCAACCAAGCAACTCAAAGACCAAAGTGCACTCAATCTATGTTTACTTGGAGTCAAGTGGACTCAATCACTATTTTTAAGGGAGTTGTTGGTAGCTGCCCTGTAAAATAAATAGAGCAGAGCTACAACTAGGAAGGGATTGGATTCTATTGGGAACTTTGCCGCAATCTATTGAGCTTTTGATTATTGTACTCAATAATTAAACTTTTAGAATTGCACGAGACTATTCTCTCATGAAATGAGCAGACTGATTTCATTTTACTGATTTAAGTTTCAAAGAGTTAGGCATGTGGGTTAGGGCCCAATCCATGTGCCTCAGCCTCTCTGATTGTACTTTTTCTTTGCTTGCTACCAGTATATTTTCTTCTGATAGTTTCATTGTTGTTTAGTTTTGCTTTCAGTGTGCTACTGTAGGTTTCATTTTCTTATGAGTAATAGAATAGAGGAGAAAACTCTAAAATTTGTGGATCAAGACCTCCCTTCTCATCTCTATCAATAGAGCTCGAGGAGGGTGAACCTTCCCATAGACCCAAAAATTGATTTACGTTCACTGTTTCTGAGAATAGGGTAGAGTTGCATTACCATTTTCAGCCTTCCTTTTGTACTGTATTTTCACGCATTTGTTTGTTCTTCGTGCATGGATAAACAGAGTTGTTTGCAGGAATAAGAATCAGAGTACCAGGGAAGTCCATTTGCACCTCCCTACTTCATTCTCCATCTTTGTTATTACGCCTCCATCACTGTTGTTGCGCCTCCATTTCCCTCATGTTTCTTTTATCGCAACTCTCACCCTTTTATTCACAAGACACTTAAAAATGCTAAGAGTTTGACCTTTTCCCTTTCCTCATCAAAACTACCACTAGTGTACATCACAAATCGCATTTTTCATTTGGTTCCCATTAACACTTACCACTCCAAACACCGATTGCGATAATTCTCCGTACTCCGCCACATTGCAAATCGCAAATCGCATTTTTTGTTTGGTTCCCGTCAACACTTACCACTCCAAACTCCGATTGCGATAATTCTCCATACTCCGCCACATCGCAAATTGCAAATCGCATTTTTTATATGGTTCCCGTTAACACTTGCCACTCCAAACACTGATTGCAATAATTCTTCGTACTCTGCCACATCGCAAATCACAAATCGCATTTTTTATTTGGTTCCCATTAATGTTTACCACTCCAAACGCCAATTGAAATAATTCTTCGTACTCCGCCATATCGCAAACCGCAAATCGCATTTTTCGTTTGGTTCTCGTAACACGTTCTGCTCCCAACGCCGATTGCGATTTCGTTGTTGTACTCTGCCACCAACCCTAATGCCACGCCATCCCATCGCATTTCACAGTCTTTATCCAACTGCATTTCACATTTTGCAGTCTTTATCCCATCGCATTTCCAATTTGTTCCCGCTCCCGAACAACACTTCTGTTACCCCTACGTTTTTTGCGATATTGCACATCGCACTTCCGTCCTCCCATCGCGAGTCCACCATCGCACTTTTAAAAGCCTCCCACTCAAAAGGATTTTTGCGATATTATAAGTTTTAATAAAGTCTAAACCCGCTTTCACACTTATGAGCCTTGTTTCATGTGTTTAGCCTTCCTTTAGCACCCTTAACCCCCTTTTCTCCAAACTGCAAGCAACACTTTCTCAAGTTTATTTATATCATGGATAGAAGCATGGTAGTTAGAGCATAAGATAAGTAGGGTGTGTTTAGGCGATTGGCCAAGTTAAGTGTTGTTTAGAATTAGTTTCCTTTTTGCACATTAAATCAGTTTCATTTCCATCATTTCCGTTCTACAAATTAAATTAGTTTCATTTCTGTCAATTCCTTTCTACAAATTAAATTAGTTTCATTTCTGTCATTTCTTTTATGAAAATAAATTTAGTTTCCTTTCTGTCATTTCCTTCCAGCAACTTACTTTCCAGTTCTTATCATAGTTTAAGAAATAGCACCCTTTCGTAAAGCAAAAGAGGATGATAGTTGGTGAAAATGTGAAGTTGGGTTACACCTTTTGCCCTTTTTTAAGAAAAAATTTCATTTTTTTTTTTTCTGTTCTTCAACTTTCTGCAAGCAAAAAAAAAAAATCTGTATAGAATTTCATTTTGCAATAAAAATAAAAGTTGTCAGAAATTTTATTAGCTTTCTATTACTTATTTTTTGGAATTTTTTAATACACATTTGATATGTCAACTTAGCGTTTCTTTGAGTGTGTTTTTTTTAACTATCAAATAATTCATAAGAAGTCATGTTAATACGCACTGCTGTATTCTTTGAAACTTTGTGTTTTTGAGAAACAAAATGTGGTACAACAATCTAGACAAAGTCAACTTCGGTTTCGTTATATTTACAAAGCCAACTGATGCATATCATAATTACTATAATTTTTTCAACTAGTCCTATATGAAAAAACTGCATATTTTGAATATGTTTCACGACGCGCAAAAATTTTTAACATATAAGTTATAAACTAAAAATCTAAAAACTACCCATTACAGATGACGGACCAATGTAATGCACCATAATTTTTTCAATTTTTTTTACAATGTATTTTGGAAAATACAGAATTATGATTTCACTAAATCATAATGACCTTCAGAAATTGTTTGCACCCATTTTATTACAAAATTACTTAAAATTAGTAAATATTTATGAAATTCCATAAAGTTATATTTCCTAAAAGTAGATTGAATTCTAAAAATGCTTGTCTTGGTTCCGACAGTTAATTCAGAATGTTTCATGGAGTTTAATGAGTCCAAAGTTGAAGATATATATTCAAAGCTCGGCTCTGCGTAATTGCAGACGTCTTAATTCGGTCGAACTCTTAAAAAAAGTTGGGTCGAATTGTTTTTTGCGCCAACAGCCCCTCAAGTCTAACGACATAAAATTTCGGCTGAATTTTTTATAAAAGTTCAGCCGAACTTTTACCCAACTTTCCATCGACCATAAAATACTACGAAGCCCCTCCAAAAAAACATTTCTAGCAATATAAATTGCCACGAAAGCATTCATTATTTTCGCATATTTTCGCACATTTGGTCTGATTTTGCAAAGAATTGTTTTGGGTTTAAGGACTTTTCTTCGAGGTACATTCAAAAAACATTTTTGCAAAGAATTGTTTTGGGTTTAAGGACTTTTCTTGGAGGTACATTCAAAGGGCATTTCTTAGAGGTATGTCTACTTTTTTGGATGTTTTTTGGGCTTCATTTTTTTTGAAGGTATGGATTTGGGCTTAATTTTCATTGTTTTCAGAGGTTTTGGGCTTAATTTTCAAAGGAATCTTTTTAGGCTTAATTTCGAAAGGACTCTTTTTAGGCATAATATTCAAAGGACATTTTTTGGAGGTATTTTTTAAAGTGATATTTTATTAGAGGCTTTTTTAAAGTGGCATTTTTTAAGAAGTTGGAATTAATTTTCAATGGACATTTTTTGAAAGTATTTTTTTAAGTGACATTTTTTTAGAGTATGTGTTTTGGGTTGAAGTAAATATTTTATAATAAGTTTTTAAAATGAGTTTTTGTTTAACTTTTTAAATGAAGTTTTTTTGCAGGACTTGGAAGGAAATATTTTGAGCTTCGTTTCATTTTTATAAGACATTTTTTTCTCGAATTTTTTAAAGTAAGTGTTTTGGACTGAGGTATGTATTTTTTGCAAAAAATTTAAAATGAGTTTTTTTTTTAAGTAAATATTTTGTGATGTTCTTTTTAATTGAGTTTTTGTCTAAATTTTTGAAGGAAATTTTTTGAACTTCATACTCTATTATCATGGGAAATCGAAGGAATTGCACGAGAAAATATGATCAAAAAGAGACCCTAAAGAACGTAGAGAAGAGACGAGAGAATATCGCAAAAGAAAGAGAGAAGCACTTTCAAATATTGAAAGGGAAAATCAACCTCAACTAGAAGTTGAAACAGGTATGTAAATGTAAATATTATGAATTTGATATTTAAGATTTTCCTAGTTTAAAATGTGAAGCTTAATTTTTATTTGATGAACTAATTTGAAAAATATTTTACAATGTAAACAAAGAAAGATATTCCTCAAAACATTGATGATGAGATATAAAATTTTGAAAGAGAAAGTGAAAGAGATATTGAACCAATTATTGAAGATGGTGAAAATGTTGAATAAATTCAAATGAAGAAATTGAATCACAAGGCATATATATATATATATATATATATATATATGTTGAACACATGCATGTATTATTGAAATTATACATATTTATTAATTTAGTTATTTATTGAATATCTAAACTTATTATGTACTATTCATTCGAATATGTACAGATGAAATAAATGTCGATGATGAGATAGAAAATTTGACACTCACACATATGGAGATAAAAGAGTTGACCATGTTATAAGATATCGTGTTAAACGCATTTTTGATACGTACTTCATAAAGGAAAATGTGACAGTTTAAGCCCAAATGTTGCAAGGTCTCCTATCATTAAGGAATTAAAATAAGCTACGACTTTATTGGGTATTCGAAAATCAACAAAAGATAATAAAAAAATGAAGGAAAATGTGATACAAAATATAAATAGTGCTATAAATTCAATTAGAAGATCTAGACAGAAAAATGTTTCAGTTGTACGTAGAGAAATACATATGGCAGTGGTTTCATCAAGTACTAAAGAGAATCGCTTGGTAAAATCTATGGCACGAGCATTCGGAACCTCACGAAAAACGTTGCACAAACATCAGAAATTTTGGTTGCAAATAGATGTAAATGATGAACTCGCTTGTTGGAGAGATATTTGTAGGAAACCATACAAAGATAGACTTGGAGAAAATGTTAAAAAAACAATATATGAATATTTGAAGAAAAATTCACGTGTTTCGCTAAATGCAAGGGATGTGATGCGAAGAAGAATAGCATGAAATCAGTACGAAGAACATGAAAAGCATTTCTTGGAAACCACTCAGATAGAGTTGTTCAACAAGTTCAAAGAAGAGAATCATGAAATTCATGTCTTAATCAGTGATTTTGTTCAACAGAAACCATGGTATGTAAAACCTATCACCGTACGCGACACTTGTTGTTGTCATTATCATTTGGAATTTGAGTTATATTATGACACATTCCTTAATTTTGGTAGAAAATTTTGAAAAGATTCACCTCCTCCTTCCACTATCCATGATTTCATATCTCAAATTCTATGTGAAAGAGAAATTCATGAATTATTTTACCAAAAAAAATGTGTTGGTGGTAAAAAATGCGATGATTGTGGAAATTTGACTAAATTTCAAAACAAATATCGTATTGATATAAATAAGCAATCATTGTCCAACAGAAAGTGAAATGGAAGAGATATGAATATATCCATACATCGATTCAAGGTTAAAATAGTGCTAAAAGAATTGAATTACAAGAAGAAGAAATTTGTGTGATACATTAGAAATTTGTGTGATAGATTTTTTGAGAAAGTTCAAGGCAGAAATTTATAAATACACCAAGCATTCCCATAGAGCTCGATGGCAAGACTTGCAATTCAAAAAATCCCGTGAAGTTTTTCCACCAGGGACCATTTTGTCAGTAATTGATTTTGCAGAAAACTACACATTTGTTCCACAAAAAGAAATTCAGAGTGAATACTATCATTCTGACCAAGTCTCCATGCTCGTTCATATTCTATATATACATGCTGAATAAAACGTCGATCATATAGAAAGCACTAGTGAAAATCGACATGTTATTAAAGAATATCACTTTTATATCAGTGACGATCATACACATGATACATATTTTGTACAACGTTGTTTTGGAAATATTTATGAGTCCTTGAAACGTCGTGGAATAAAATTCAATGAACATTGGATATGGTCAAATGGATGCACAGGTCAATTCAAATCTTCATGATCATTCTTTTGGTTGTATTTTCTTCATAAGAAAACCTGCATTAAACATTGTTGGAATTTCTTTGAGACTGGCCATGGAAAAGGAGAACATGACGGTGCAGGGGCATGCATAAAACGAGCACTTCGAAGATATCAAATGAACCCCTTTGCAAAACGACTTGTTGACGCTTGAGAAGTTATTCAATGGTGCATCGCTACTCTAAGCCATGAGACTAACCGATCAAGGAAAGTGTGAAGGTACATTCAATTTAATTTTTATTGGATATCTAATTTTAAATAGTGTATGTATTTATCGTGTAATGATTATCTTTCATGGTATTTTGATATCATATTTACATTCTTCTTTGAATTTTCCATATATATGTTTTTTTCTCATATTGGGATCAAATATGTAGATAGATCAATTGGAAATGACGTTGAAACAATAAAAGGGACTCGAAAATTGCATTAAATTAAAACAAAGTTGTCCAAAAATGTGTTTGCATTGGATGAAAGAAAATAATCTTATTTTTGTCATGTTTGCAGAGACAACACATAATCCAATGACGTTTGTGAAAACAAAATGTATGTAAAAGATTGGAAACATAAAGAGCTAAATACAAAGGGGAAAATGTTCATTGCAATGTTTGAAGAAATGCAATCAGAGGAGACTACAATATCATTTGATAGTGATCGAGTTTTTGATCTTCTTAGAGAAGGTAACATTTGAATTGCTTTCAAATGATAGAGATCTAGAAATAAATTTAAATACATAAGTTTGTTAAGTTTATTTTATTGTGTAAGAGATGTTTTTGATGTAATTGCACCAATTGACAACGATGAAAATGTGAAGTATTATTTGATGTGTTGCACTGAATGAAAATGAAATTATTAGAAAACTATAATGATCACGGGTTTCCATATGAAAGAGGATCTATTATACTGAAAGGTTATTTTTTCAGACAAACTAATCAAAGTGGGATTTTGTTTACTTTGAAGACTATGAACCTAATTTCATAAGTTGTCAATATAGTCACTTGGTGTGTGCAGCACACATAAAGTTGATAGAGGTTCAATCAAAGAAAAAAATGAAATTTAAGAAATGGAAAATGTCAAAATCCAATCATGAACGAATCATTGAAGATGGCATTCCATTGGAATTTTTTTGATTGAACTGCCCAACAATTTCTTCTCTTTGGATTCATGTTTTAGAACTTCTAGAACTCAACTAAAAATTGAGTTTCCTTGTTATGTTATATGTGCAAGTGTTTGCACATGTACATTGTTTTGGTACATGCACACTAGTATCAATTGAAAGTAGCTTTTTTATACATGCATTGATTAAAAATGTTGCATGTATTGGATATGTGTGTGTGTGTGTGTGTGTGTGTGTGTGTGTTCTAGAATGAAATTTACTAAAAGTAGCTTTTCTATGTTCATTGATGAAAAATGTTACATGTACTGGATATATATGTTGTAGAATGCAATTAACTGAAAGTAGTTTTTCTATGTGCATTGATGAAAAATGTTGCACGTACTAGATATATACATGTTCTAGGAAATTAACTGAAAGTAGCTTTTCTACATGTGCATTATGAAAAATGTTGCACGTATTGGATATATATATGTTCTAGAATGCAATTAACTATTCAAGTGGTTTTACTATGTGCATTGATAAAAAATGTTTCATGTACTGAATATATATATGTGTGTGTGTGTGTGTGTGTGTGTGTGTGTTAAAGAATGCAATTAACTGAAAGTAGCTAAATTCTATTGGCATTGATGAAAAATGTTGAAGTACTAGATATATATGTTCTAGAAAGCAATTAACTATTCAAATAGCTATTCTATGTGCATTGATGAAAAATGTTGCACGTACTCGATATATATGTTCTAGAATGGAATTAATTGAAAGTAGCATTTATATACATGTATTGATGAAAAATGTTGCACATACTGGATATATATACATTATAGATTGCATTTTTAAAATTTTATGATTGTTTTCAACACATCTAACAAGACCTAGAATCTTATGATTGTTTTTAGATAGATATATATATATATATGTATGTATGTCTGTTACACCGCATTTTTTCACTGTCCCTGCAATTCCCCATCCCACACATTGGGGGGCCTTTCTCATGACCTGTGAGTAGTGACATAACCTGAAACCATTTTCATGGCATCCCCCTTGACAAAGACAATCATTCCTCTGAAGAAATTTTTCCTTGGAAAACCCTAAAAACTGATCTTTTGGCCTTAGCGCAACTAGCCAGTTCAGCCCTCGCGCCAATGGGGAAAATACACCATAGAGGGCGCGCCAACTGGCGCTCTGTCCCAGTGTCTCACTCGTGCCAAGCTTAATAAGGAGTGTTTTTTAAAAATAAATGGCGGAAGTTTTATTCCAACAAACTCCTGAACGAGTCTCTAAAATGAGTTGGGAGGTTTGGCTCCAGATCTCCATGTATGGGAGGTGGTTTCCACCTATCATGGAAGCTTCCTTAAGGATAGGGCCAATCCAATAATTGTAGGGGTCCCAACTCCCCTTCCATCATCTATATAAGCTTGTCTTTTTCCCTTAGCAAGGGAGAGAAGCAAGAGTTGAGCTTGTAACAAGGAGACTATCGCCAGACAGCCTCTGAGAGCCAAGCCGAAGAGAGAGAGCTTTGTCCCGTTTCCGACAAGCTTCGTTGAGACGTGCTCCGCTATCAGCCCCGCTGAAGGAAGATCCAGCGTCAGAGCTTTGGGTTGTATCTTTCCTTTGTTATTTTAATGATAAGCGACTTTGATTATGGTTTCATTCATGTGTCTGTTTCTTTGATGCAATGAACTACATCCTCTCTAACTGATGTATGGTTACAAGATTTAGATTTTACGCAGTATATCATTGTATCCTTTGCATGTGTGCAGGTGTTCAGACGCGTCAAGAGGAAGGATCGTGATATGCCAAGCAAGGAACGGGAAGTGTCATCCTTTCTTCAACAACCATTGCATAGGACCTGAGGTAGGCAATTCATTATGTTTTTGTCGTTTTTTAACTAGAAACCTGCGTCACTGCGTGACCTGATTGTTGCTATACCCAATCTGGGCTAGTAGGGATTGCCTCTGTCCGTAGAGGGTATTTACCACTCCAACAAACTGGCGACTCCGCTGGGGAGTTAATTGGAGTTATTCTTGTCTCTTTTGGTTGTTTTTGGCTTGTGTTTGATTGATTTTCTCTTCTGGTTTGCCTCCTTTCGGTGTAAAACCTCTGTTCAGCCCCCACCATACCTGATCTACTCTCTACTTGCTCTTTTTCATTCCTTTCCTTAGTAAACTTGATTGGCGCGAATTATAGCCTAATAGACGTGCCAACTAGCACTTGTTGCTAGTTAGGCCCCCGCGCCAACCCTGTTTTGGTGCAAGATACAGCCAAACAGTCGCGCTAACCCTGTTTGGTGTTAGGGTTTACTTGTTTTTTAGCCCTCTGAGTTTGATTTTTGGTTCTTGTGTTATTTTTCCGACTGTCTGAGTGCCTTGAAGTCCTTTTTGACTTTGTTTGACCTCTATCCTCTGGTTGTTTTCCCTCTACCATCAGTTTTTCATTCTAGCCCTCGGGCTTCTAGGTGCTATAGTGTGTTGAGCCTCCCGTGGGAGTTTTTTGGTTCTCGTTTTTCCAGTCAACTTCGTTTTTGCTTCCTTGCATTCGTTTCGTTGGATTCCATTGTATCATTGCATTAATTGAGTGATTTCTCTCTTTTTCATTCAAGTTTCGCTTTGTCTCATTTCGAGCCCAGGTTACACGGTTTGTATGAGTCTTTTTGAGATTCTTCTTTGATTTGAGGGATTTATCCATCAGTTTGAGTTCTGATTGTGTGTGTTATTGCCTAAATCCACCTCAGGCTGAAGGAAGATAGAATTCAGGTAACATCAAACCATGCTCAGTCTGGTAGCTAGCCCTACCAGAACAGGAGAGGGCTCTCTCCGGGTCAATCTCAGCAAAAATAATCGATAGGGCTTGAGATGACTTGAAATAAAAGCTAATTTTAGGCTAGGTATATAAATAAAGGAGTTTGATTATATTTTTGGGGGGTTTTTGTTGGATCAAAGGGAAAGGCAGTTTTGGGTGTGGGGATTAGGCCTAGTTTTTGCAGAGTTCTGATTGGGGCAAGGAAGGCAATTGTTTTGATGCTTTAGATTGAGTGAATGGATGGATCAAACCGGTGAGGAGCTGAAGAGGGAAAGAGGGTCTCAAGAGTCCTCCTCAAACAGATGAAAACATGTAAAATTAAACAAAACTAAAGGCAGAGCAAAGCAAGCTATTGAATTCCACCTTTAACACTATTTGTTCAATTTAAGAAGAAAGAGAAGGGAAAATGATACACATAAACATCAGTGAAACTTAAAAGTACATAGAGAAAAACACCATCAAAACACAGAGCCACAAGGATCCCAAAGAGTGCTGCAAAACCCTGGTCTATTCCTTTGCCAAAAGTGCAGAGATGAAATGTACAATGAAGTGCCAAGCAATCCCAAGTGTCCAACCTCTGAAAATGACTGAGAAAATACAAGATATAGACAAGCCTAACCCATTCCCATGCCTCTAGGGGTCGAGCTCATCATTCTAGGAGCTGTTTCAAACATATCTAAATTAGGAACTACAAAATAGGCAATGAAACAACTTGCCTCTATATGTTAGGAAACTGATCCATTCACTTACATTTCACCCTTTGGTGAATGAATCTTCTAGAATGAGTAAAAATGTGCCAAAATTACATCATGGTCATGAAATTACATCAAGGTACATCAAAAGTTACATGAAAAAGTAAAACTAGCCAAAACTAGGCGAAATTCTGAGCTGTTGAGTAAAAAATAGGCCAAAATTCTCTGTGCGCCGCGCCCAAAATCTCTATGCATAGCACAAGTTTGGAGCTAATTTTGAGGCCCTTCCCGAAGTCAAAATTGAGCTCATGATAGCTCGTTGGAAAGCCCTGCCTGTCTACTTTCCAACCCAAGTGGAATTTCTGGATTTGATTGCCATTTTCACCTCCAAAAGTTAAATCTCCCAACATTGCTTCCTGTGTGTGCAAAAAGTGGCAGAAAGGCCATTTTTAGGGTGTTTTTTACCCTTTAGGCAACCCAGAACTTGATGAAATCCTTATTTAATCCATGAGAATGCATAACTTTTGATAAAAAATCCAAAAATGAAAAGTTTTCCCCCTGAAGAGCTGCCAATTGTAAGCGTGCACCGAGTGGTGCTACGCGTCAGGCAGGAAAACCTATTTTGTGACCAAAAAATTCAAAAATGACAAAAATTTCCAAATTCCTTAAAATTTGGGCTGAAGGTCCCTGATCAAATGTTATTCTCAGCCAAAGAAGCTTCGGCCAAGATTTGGAGTTTTTCATACTTTTTACGCCGCCTTAATACCTTTTTGGTGCATGCAGTTCAGTGATGGGAACATTGTCTTGTTTATATGATGAATCATTGTCCGTCTCTGTGGTGTTGCAAGGTATATATCAAGTGTTTGGTTTGTTGAAAATGAGAAATGAGAACTTGGTGTCTTTGTCTCCAATTTCCAAGTGTGCCAAATGGAGAGGGACTATGGGGAAATAGGACAGTGGGAAAAAAGTGGTTCAATCAAGTGAAATTAGAAGTATGAGGACAGTCACTTGAATGTTTGGGGATTTGGGATTTAGGAATTTTTGCAAATGATATGGGAGAGAGAGAGTGATAGGGAATGAAGTAGCTTAGGGACAGGAAAATGAGACTTAGGAATAAATCACTTTGAATATGAAAGGGATAAGGGATGAAATAAGTATTGAGTGACTTTAGGGATATAGGGAGATAAGGGAATAGACTGCAATAATAGGATAACAGTGAGAGGGATGAAGAAACCAAGTGAGGGAAGAAAAAGTTTGGCACCAAAACAAATTTTGAAACTCCAACTTCAAAACCCTAAAGAGGCATTTCTTCAACAAGATGATAGGGTTTCGATTTTGACTTTCAACTCTCATATCCAATCTCCAACCACACCAAATATTGTTCAAATGGAAATTACAACATCTCATAAACTTAGTTGAACAAAAAGAACCGAGTTGATTTGAGTTTTTGTGGAGCAGTGGCAAAAATTTGGTGTTCCGGCCCTGTGCGCCGCGCGCACAACCCAGTGCGCCGCACAGGAACAAAAATACACTGTGAAAATTGGACCTATGCGCCGCGCACTTTATATGCGCCGCGACCTTCGCCCAATGCGCCGCGCAACTGATTTCACACACAGTCTTGGTTTTCACACTGACTTTGATTTCCTCCCAAGTTTGACTCGGCTTAATGATGTCTCTTGGTGCAAATGAATTTGTCGAATATGAAAATATCTTATATACACGAAGGACTTTGATTTTTCTTTTGAAAAACCCATTTCTAATGTTGCAGACTTTGGCACTTTATACTTTTTAAAATAAACTCTGTTTTGCTTGTTTCCTCTTTAACTTTTTTGAGATGAATGGTGAAATTCTTGTCTATTTTTTGCAGGGATAGCTAGCATGAGATTTGGCAAAGGCGACCAGGGCTGCACCTGAAGAACTTCGCAACTGAAAAACTTTGAGAATTACATGGCATTCCTTACAAAAGACGAAATTGACGATTTTTCTTCAAAACAGAATTTTGAAGAAAAGTCATGATCTAACATTATGACGATGAAATTTTTGAAATGAAAACTTATTTGAACCTTCCTCATATGCCTGCTGGCATTATTGGACACTTTGAAGACTAAATTTGCGAAACCGTAGACCTAAAGACTGAAATGACTCTTTGCCCACCAAAAGACTAGACATTGACTATAAATGACTGTAAAATTGACTTTGATGGACTTTGATGAACAAAGTTAAGCCAGCAGGTACACGACATGAGAAACATGAGTGAAAAGACCCTTCCGTCAGAAGATCGATGCTCCTAATAGAATGCAGATGACTGAACTGAATGATACACATAAAATGAAATGCAACAAAAGAGATTTTGATCTCTGACAGAGGGATGAAAAGACCGACTCTAACATTGGCTCTAATGGGGATGGTAGCTCCTTGGAGGTGCCAAGGACTTGAGATCTTTGGGAGAGCAGACAGTGCCTTCATCCATTGGGCAATGGAGTCGACACATGAAAACTGGCATTATACAGACTGACTCTGACTCAAGGCTAAAACTGAAAACCATAATAATCTAAACATGACTAAAACATAACTAACAAACTGAAAAGATGCTCATAATTGAGCTTATTCATCAAACCTACTCTAATTGTTCTTTTCACCACCCGATCAAGTGAAATGGAACAGCCAATGCAACCATGTAAGCATCCTGGTTGTTATTTGATTTCTTCCCAAATGCTTTCTGATGCGCAGGAAAAGGGAAGAATCGAAAGGCTACTCCCATGGAAACTTGGAATCAAGTTGACTGTTGATAAACTTGCAAAGCATGATTTGACTGGATGACTTCAAGAATACTGCAAAAGGATCTTCATAAACATAGCTATTGATTTCCATTAACACATTACTACTCTGATCCAGGTAATCTTCATAGCTGGATATTAAGATTTTCCTCACATCTGTGCTGTCTTTCTTTAGTGACAGCAGCAAGTTGTCAAAAGGATCCTGAATTTCGTGAATAACCAAACTCTGTTGCTGATTCCAAACAGAACAAAAGTCTCCTTTATCAATCTCCTCATATGACTGCAAACCTTGATATGGGCTTTGTAATGAAAAATCTGTTAAGCAAGACAATGAAGGCGACTTTTGAATAAGATTATTATCAACATTCTTTTATGGCACATGGTTAGCCAATGGAGAAGAACTTTTACAGCAAACATCATCCAACACACGAGCAATAGGATCATCAAAAACTTGAGAAGACTGCTGCGATGTATCCATTGAAACTGTATGACATCCTACTGGATGTTCATCTTTTTCTTTAGAGATATTACGAAGATTCTACTTTATAAACTGAAATTCTTCGAAACAAAAGGGTACAGAATCCTCTTGCATCATTAAATCATGTATTTCGGCTTCCACGCCTTCATCTGTAATCTGACTTTCAATTTCGTTTGGTGGCTGCAAATCTGGTGCTAGGGAGGGTTTTGTATCCAGAATGATTTCATCAATCATTTCAAGGGAATATTTCTCATTAACAAGTTGCTCAAGAATTTTTCTATCTGTCTCATCCTCAACATTAAAACTGAGAGATTGGTTATTTCCTACGAGCTGCTCATTTGAATATTTACTATGCAATTTACCCTTCAAAAACTGAAATGATTCAAAACAAAATGGTACGGTATCATATTGTATCATTTGATCGTATGTGCCAGCTTTCAAGTCCTCATCTGCAACTTGACAATCAATGGATTTCAGGGTCTGCAAATCTAAATATGAGAAGTCTTGAACAAGGTTTTCATTGCCCTCAAGATGCTTCAGATCAAGACTTGTTGACAGTTGATTTCTGATTGCATGGAAGTTGTCTCTGATGAACTGAAACGAGTCAAAACAAAAAGACAAAGATCCTTCACTTACTTCAAAATTTGTTGCACTTTCCTCATCATTGTCATAGCTGATATGCATCGGTTGATCGCTGTACTCAAGCGGCTGAAAATGAACTTCCTCCTTCCACAAACTAGCTGTTGATTTGTCTGCAAGATTAGCTTCTATTTGGAGAACATAATCATCATCATATTGATCAAACTGAGGCAAATCATCAGTATAAAACACATCATCAAGCATACATGTCAAATCAACAGATCTCTCTTCTCCAAGATGATCTACAAAACAATCATTATCAGATCTATGACAACTGGGATAAGAAAAAAAATGTTTTGGGTCAGCCACTTGTTCATGAACGTCATTTTCATTTTTTTCAGTCATTTTCCGCACCATCTCTTCTACTGCATTTACCAAAAGGTCAAGATTTACCTCTGAAGGTGTCAGGTGCTCTGCAACATTCTTCTTTTCTTCTTCCTTCAGCCTTTCTCTTTTGATCAACAAATGAGCCTCTACATTTACTGCATTGTTTTGTATCTCTTCAAGTGTTGCAACATTCCTTTCTCTCAGCTGAAACTCCATTTCCGGATCAAAAGCACGTGGGTAATGTAAAAGGGCTGAGCTAGGAGGGGGTCTTATATCGACAGGTATCGAATAATAGAATCAATTGAATCTAGTGGAAAATTGTTGTACTGTCTCCCCTGACTGTCTTTTCAGCTGGGCATACTCGTCTAAAATAAGGAAAGGGTTCTATCCGATCACCCACCTGTCAAGGAAAACTTTGACGAAATGCTGGAAATCTGAGATGCTTGCATCAGGCAAGGCTTTGAACCAACTCTTCACTTGGCCTTGAAAAGAAAGAGCAAAAAGTCTAATACTAACATCTTCTTCATCAACTTCAAAAAGGTCTAGGAACGTCTCAACCTTCTGCACATGTTGCTCAGCGTTGACATTGTTACGTTCATCGTCAAATCTCGGCAAATATAGGTGATAATTTGCAGGGAAAGCATGAAGAACAGAAGGTAAAACAAGAGGTTTATACCTATCTGGGACTATAAAAGGTGTAAGAGTATATACAAGAGCTACGGGATCAGTTTTGTTTTCTTTAGGCTCGTCACTCTGAAGAGAGTCATCATAAGATGTGGGAAAAGTAAGGAGGCTAGGATCAAAGGGAAACTCAGTATTTTCACTTTTTGAATAAGTCGAGTGAATATTTTGATCACCTTTATCATACGACAAATTCTGAAAAACTTTCAGGACAGCTTCAAGAACAACAAAGAAGTAATTTGCAAGAAAGCAGACTAGATCCTAAATACCATTCCACTTTGGATACCTGAACTTAGTGTAAGATCCTTCCATTTCCTCAGAGAAAGATTTAGTCCTCCAGTGGAGTCTCTACATTGAGTTGAAGTCACCAGGTGAATGAGTTCAGCCTTCTTATGTCTGATCGTTGTCCACCATCAACCATCAGATCTAACTTGATACATGTACTGGGGCAACTTACAAGTTAGATGTTACGTTTACAAACTAGACCGGAGATTGACTGAAGCAGCATTTATCTACTTTCTCTAATGCAAAGCAAGAGCGTTTCGAAGGCTACCTGGCATAACTTCAGGCTCCGTCTGTAGCTTATAAAACAAATAACACTAACAAGAAAACCATTTTCTATCCCCAGTATGGTCACCACTATGTTATTGCCTAAATCCACCTCAGGCTGAAGGAAGGCAGAGTTCAGGGTAACATCAAACCACGCTCAGTCTGGTAGCTAGCCCTACCAGAACAGGAGAGGGCTCTCTCCGGGTCAATCTCAGCAAAAATAATCGATAGGGCTTGAGATGACTTGAAATAAAAGCTAATTTCAGGCTAGGTATATAAATAAAGGAGTTTGATTATGTTTTTGGGGGGGTTTTGTTGGATCAAAGGGAAAGGAAGTTTTGGGTGTGGGGATTAGGCCTAGTTTTTGCAGAGTTCTGATTGGGGCAAGGAAGGCAATTGTTTTGATGCTTTAGATTGAGTGAATGGATGGATCAGACTGGTGAGGAGCTGAAGAGGGCAAGAGGGTCTCAAGAGTCCTCCTCAAATAGATGAAAACATGTAAAATTAAACAAAACTAAAGGCAGAGCAAAGCAAGCTACTGAATTCCACCTTTAACACTGTTTTGTTCAATTTAAGAAGAAAGAGAAGGGAAAATGATACACATAAACATCAGTGAAACTTACAAGTACATAGAGAAAAACACCATCAAAACACAGAGCCACAAGGATCCCAAAGAGTGCTGCAAAACCCTGGTCTATTCCTTTGCCAAAAGTGCAGAGATGAAATGTACAATGAAGTGCAAGGCAATCCCAAGTGTCCAAACTCTGAAAATGACTGAGAAAATACAAGATATAGACAAGCCTAACCCATTCCCATGCCTCTAGGGGTCGAGCTCATCATTCTAGGAGCTATTTCAACCATATCTAAACTAGGAACTAGAAAATAGGCAATGAAACAACTTGCCTCTATATGCTAGGAAACGGATCCATTCACTTACATTTTACCCTTTGGTGAATGAATCTTCTAGAATGAGTAAAAATGTGCCAAAATTACATCATGGTTATGAAATTACATCAAGGTACATCAAAAGTTACATGAAAAAGTGAAACTGGCCAAAACTAGGCGAAATTCTGAACTGTTGAGTGAAAAATAGGCCAAAATTCTCTATGCGTCGCGCCCAAAATCTCTATGCGTAGCACAAGTTTGGAGCTGATTTTGAGGCCCTTCCCGAAGTCCAAATTGAGTTCATGATAGCTCGTTGGAAAGCCCTGCCTGTCTAATTTCCAACCCAAGTGGAATTTCTGGATTTTCTTGCCATTTGCTCCTCCAAAAGTTCAATCTCTCAACACTACTTCCTGTGTGTGCAACAAGTGGCAGAAAGGCCATTTTTAGGGTGTTTTTCACCCTTTAGGCAACCCAGAACTTGATGAAATCCTTAGGTAATCCATTAGCATGCATAAATTTTGATAAAAAAATCCAAAAATGCAAATTTTTCCCCCTAAAGAGCTGCCAATTGTAAGCGGGCGCCAAGTGGCGCTACGCGTCGGGCAAGAAAACCTGTTTTGTGACCAAAAAATTCAAAAATGACAAAACATTTTCCAAATTCCTTAAAATTTTGGCTGAAGGTCCCTGATCAAATGTTATGCTCAGCCAAAGAAGCTTCGGCCAAGATTTGGAGTTTGTCATACTTTTTACGCCGCCTTAATACCTTTTTGGTGCATGCAGTTTAGTGATGGGAACATTGTCTTGTTTATATGATGAATCATTGTCCATCTCCATGGTGTTGCAAGGTATATATGAAGTGTATGTTTGGTTTGTTGAAAATGAGAAATGAGAACTTGGTGTCTTTGTCTCCAATTGCCAAGTGTGCCAAATGGAGAGGGACTGTGGGGAAATAGGACAGTGGGAAAAAAGTGGTTCAATCAAGTGAAATTAGAAGTATGAGGACAGTGACTTGAATGTTTGGGGATTTGGGATTTAGGAATTTTTGCAAATGATATGGGAGAGAGAGAGTGATATGGAATGAAGTAGCTTAGGGACAGGAAAATGAGACTTAGGAATAAATCACTTTGAATATGAAAGGGATAAGGGATGAAATAAGTATTGAGTGACTTTAGGGATATAGGGAGATAAGGGAATAAACTGCAATAATAGGATAATAGTGAGAGGGATGAAGAAACCAAGTGAGGGAAGAAAAAGTTTGGCACCAAAACAAATTTTGAAACTCCAACTTCAAAACCCTAAAGAGGCATTTCTTCAACAAGATGATAGGGTTTGGCTTTTGACTTTCAACTCTCATATCCAATCTCCAACCACACCAAATATTGTTTAAATGGAAATTACAACATCTCATAATCTTACTTGAACAAAAAGAACCGAATTGATTTGAATTTTTGTGGAGCAGTGGCAAAAATTTGGTGTTCCGGCCTTGTGCGCCGCGCACTTTATATGCGCCGCGCAAGAACAAAAATACACTGTGAAAAGTGGACCTATGCGCCACGCACTTTATATGTGCCGCGACCTTCGCCCAATGCACTACGCAGGTGATTTCACACACAGTCTTGGTTTTCACACTGACTTTTCTTTCCTCCCAAGTTTGACTCGGCTTAATGATGTCTCTTGGTGCAAATGAATTTTTCGAATATGAAAATGTTTTATATACACGAAGGACTTTGATTTTTCTTTTGACAAACCCATTTCTAATGTTGCAGACTTTGTCACTTTATACTTTTTAAAATAAACTCTGTTTTGCTTGTTTCCTCTTTGACTTTTTTGAGTTGAATGATGAAATTCTTGTCTATTTTTTGCAGGGATAGCTAGCATGAGATTTGGAAAAGGCGACCATGGTTGCACCTGAAGAACTTCGCAACTAAAAAACTTTGAGAATTACATGGCATTCCTTACAAAAGACGAAATTGACGATTTTTCTTCAACACAGAATTTTGAAGAAAAGTCATGATCTAACATTATGACAATGAAATTTTTGAAATGAAAATTTATTTGAACCTTCCTCATGTGCCTGCTGGCATTATTGGACACTTTGAAGACTAAATTTGCGAAACGCTAGACCTAAAGACTGAAATTACTCTTTGCCCACCAAAAGACTAGACATTGACTATAAATGACTGTAAAATTGACTTTGATGGACTTTGATGAACAGAGTTAAGCCAGCGGGTACACGACATGAGAAACATCAGTGAAAAGACCCTTCCATCAGAAGATCGATGCTCCTAATGGAATGCAGATGACTGAACTGAATGAGACACCTAAAATGAAATGCAACAAAAGAGATTTTGATCTCTAACGGAGGGATGAAAAGACTGACTCTAACAGTGTGTTTTGCATTGAGTGGACTTGCTTGTTTCTACTCTTTCGCTATCATTTCTCAAATTGGTCTCTTCATTAGTTTTTCATTTCGTTGGTGCATTTTCTCTTAAAACATTGAAAAATACAAAAACAAATCTCTTTTCTTTTGATTAGTTAGTGAAAATTGAAAGTTTTTCCGCATGATTAGTGTTATGTAACTCTAAGGGAAAAGTTTTTAGTTTCATTAGCGTGCATTAGAGACAGTAGTGGATGTTTTCTGATCATTTTGTTATTGTTTGAAAATCTCTCAACCTTCTCGTAGTTAGTTCTTCATTGAACAAAGTGATATATTGTGGCATGAAGTGTGCATTTAGAGGATTTTTGAGACATAACATTCGGTAGGGCCTGAAATTGAAACATAATTGAAGATGAACTCTAAAATTTATTCAATTTACCTTAAGGCAACATTGAAACATTAACGAAATATATAGAGGTCTAGGCTAGTGACGTGTTCCGGTGTCGTTAAACCAAGTAGCTATCGTTCGCCTTTTGGCTTTAGACGGCACTAGTACGGACTTGTGCTCCCCGTACAGTCGCGTATATAAAGGGAGACCCCACTAGGTTGCTATCCTTTATCCGTAGGAAGTCGATTATGTCGCCTTATACCCGTGATACATCGGACACAGCATTCGGGGAGATTACCTGCATGTACGTCAAGTCCTTGGTTGATTTCTCTTTCATTTTTTTAAACCAAGGTGTATATGGCAGTTCACGGATATCTGGTACACCCATCTGCCTAGATTACCAAAGTAGTCATTTCGATCTTTTCTGGTTCATTAAATTTGAAAAGATCATCAAGCGCTTGTCCTTTCACGCTTGTTTCCAAATTGAAAGAGATAGAGTCATCTTTTACTCATTTCTAGACTCTTAAAACATGAACGGTGAAATTTTCCAGTTTCAATGTGGTAAAATTAATCACCTACGATCACATTCCCTTTTAGAGATTTTTTTTTGGTCGTTTGATTATTTTCCTTGGTTTTTGCCCGTGTGTCTTTGTTTTGATTTTTTCCTCTTTTCATTACTGTCATAGTGGCGGAACCCTCAGTTTCCTCTACTGGTAGTCCTTACACAGACGATTCATCAAAGGTCTCTCAGTCCTCTGTTGAACCTCAGCAGCCTATTGTATCTGAGTTTCCCGACGGGGGACCGGTCATATCTGAGCTTCCCTTTGGTGGACCAGTTGAATTCAATTGGCCCTTATCCAATGCTTGGTTTGGATTTGGAGTAGGGGAATATTTCCCTCCTCTTACATCGGGATCACCTTTCTTGGCTGCCATTATACCTCCTAGTCCTCGCCGTCTTTTAGAAGATCTAGCGGCAGGGTCAAATATGGACTCACCCAGTCCTTCTCCTAGTGAGGAAATTCCTACATCTTGTGAATATTACCAGCTTTTTCCAGAAAACAACCTCGAGTCTTATGTCATGTCTTCACCTGGTCCTTCGCTTCTAGCAGGATATAGGTCCTTAAGTCAGGTCATGGCCGTTGTGGCCTCTATGGGAATATCGACTCCTTCCACGAGGCCAGTTATTCCTTCATTAGGGATGTCGCCATCGACACCTCTCACGTCATCTCCTCATGTCACATCAGTACTTGTTAGGCCTACTGTCTGCGTAGCTGCGTCTACGCCCGCTGTCACTACTCAGTCCACCAGGACCTCATCACTTCCTGAAGACATTTACATAGTGTCTGCTACTCTAGAGAACACTTCTCCTAAGGAGTATCGGTTGTCGTTACAGCCGTCAAACTCCGAGGTTGGTTAGTCCTCCTAATATCCTAACCATCCTTATTTTTCCCATTATGGACCAGATGGTACTCTAATTTATGTATTTCCATATCAGTACGATGAGCAGGGTAACCCTCTTCGTTTTCCTACTCCAGAGGCTTATCAGTATGTTCACGATTTTCTATTTTCCTAGGCTGGGCAACCTTCCAACCCGCAAGGACAACCCTCCCAGGGTCAACCTTCGGGCCAGCCTGGTTATCTATATGACCCACAAGGACAACCCTTACAGGGCCAACCTTCAGGCCAGCAGGGGTTGTTGTATGATCCGCAAGGGCAGTCCTACAACCCTCAGGGTCAACCTCTGCAGCCTCACCCTGTGGTCCAACCAGGGCAACCTCAAGGACCCACAGGCCAACCGGGGTATCAACCTGGACCGTTGTATGGTCCTGGGGGGGAAATCCATCCTTCTTAACCTTTGGTGCAACCTCAGCAACCTCAGTTTTCGATTGGTCTGAATGTTGCACAGCTAGGGCCATCCTATGGTCCTGTCACAGGTCAACCTGGTTATCAAGCACAACCTAGCCCTATCCCGCCATCAGGCCAACCTACTCATCCGGGGCAGCCTGGTGTCCTTCATCAGCCAGGTCAACCTATGCAACCAGGACAACCTGTTCAACCAGGACAACCTGTTCAACCAGGGCAACCTGGACAGCTAGGTCAACCTGTTCAACCAGGACAGCCTGCACATCCAGTTAACCCTGCTCAATAGCCGATTTATTCTATGCCACAGCCGAATCCGCCTGTGCACCCAACTTATCAGGCTCAGCAGGGCCCCACTTACTAGCAGCCCGCTCGACCCCAAGGCGGCTATTACCTTCAAGGTCAGTCTCGATCAGTTTACAACCCGCCCCAAGGTTCTGTTTATTACCTTCAACAACCAGGCTATACCTATACTCAGATTCGAATCCATACATTGCTCAAATGGGGCCTACATATAATCAGGGTCAATACCCTGGTTATCAACCCCCATACACTGGTTATCAGCAACCGTATCAACCTAATTATACGGCTTATACCCCCTATGGTCAGAATCCTCCAGGACAGAACCAATGGGGGTAAAATTATGCTCAACCAGGGTGGAGTACAGGTACAGGTCCTTATCGGGGGCCTGGCATGCCTTTCAATCCTCAGTTGCCTTTCCTTGCCACATTGGAATTACCGAATGTATCTAAATTGACCAATTATCTGATTCTCCATAATCCATATTGGCCTCCGGTTCCGACCAAGGTGCCTGATGACTGTCCTAAATTTGAGGGTAAAGATGGAGAAGACCCCCAAGCACATGTCATGACCTACCATCTGTGGTGTTCCTTGAACTCTTGGGTTGATGACTCGATTCGTCTACATCTTTTCCAGCCCACTCTTACTAGTGTTGCTGCTAATTGGTATATAGAACTACCCCGCGGTATTTTCAAGACTTTAATACTCTAGCTATGGCTTTTTTGACACATTTCCAATTACCAGTTCGTTACGGAGCCGGGATGCATCTCCTGACATCCCTGAAGTAGGATAAAGCCACTCATATATCAGATCATATTCATGAGTGGCGACGTCTTTGTCTACTGATCAAGTTTGATATTCCTGATCAGCTTCTAACTCACTGGTTCACTACCACCTTTGTTAACAAAATCGCTCAAGATATTGCTATGGGGGCATGTGTAACCGAGGAACAAGCCATCGCTTGTGCCCAGTACCTCGATTTGGTGTACTCTTAGTCTGGCACGTTATATGATATCTTGACTGATGCCCCGCGGCCAGGGACCTCTAAAGCACCAGCTACCCCATCGGTGGACGGTGTTATTGGTTTCGTTTCTCAGACTTCCCGAAAGTCCTCTCAAGGGAAGCAGAAGTCGAATTCTTCCAATAATTTTGCTCTTCTTGCCCCTCCAGATTCTGGTAAGGCCGCGGAGGTCAACGTCGTTCAGGCCAATCCTGCGGAAAAGACCTCCAAAGTGAAGAAGAACGGCAAAGGTAAATTCAAATCCGATGCCTCAAAACTAGAGTCCTCTAAACCTCATGCTGATGATGGTTCCCAATGGAAACCGAAGTCCTGATCTGTGATGGAGACCACTACACCAAATATTGTCCCCGACGATCTGAGGTTAGTCAATTGCTTAAAGGCTCTAAGGGGACTCTGGAAGTTCTTAAAGAAACTTTCACATCTCAGCAGACCCAGATGGTCGAGCAGCCTTCACCATATTCACCATTTGGGTCCCAAGTTTTTATGATGAATGGTGTTGCACCTGTTTCGATTGCTACTCGTTCGAAGGATTATGCTGGATCACACCAGCCAGATGGGAAGGAAGTCGTTGATGGACCGCCTCCCCGACCTGTCTCTGTTCCTTTAGAAATCGAGAAGCCCAGCGCTGAACCCGTTGTATGGCCACCTTCCAAAGGTGTTCTTCGAAAATATTCCTATAATCCAAACGCCCATGTTGCTCAACATTATAATATTGTTGAGGATTTAGCACAGGCGCCTTCCGCAATTTCCGCGTTGGAAGTGCTTCAAAGTTTCCCATCGCAACGGAAAGCTCTATTGTCCGCAATCAGTGGAATTAATCCTGCTGATTCTAGTCTTCTCACCTTCAATCTGGAAAATTTTGTCCCCCGAATTCTACATCAAATCTCCCTTGTTATACAAGTCGGTATCTACGGCCTCAACATTCACAGAGCCATTGTGGATGAAAGTGCCTCTACCTGTGTTATGTCATCTGCCTACTGGAAGGCCATTGGCTCTCCAGCTCTTACTTCATCTCCCAATGCCCCAGAGGCATTTGATGGTAGGGAATCAAAACCCTTGGGTGTTCTCGCGAGTTTACCGATCACATTACAAGGTAAGACAGTCGACATGGAAGTAGAAGTGGTTGATGCCAAACTCAACTACAATCTTCTTCTTGGTCGCAGCTGGACCCATGCCACGCTATGCATTCCGTCCACCCTCTTCCGACTTCTGAAATTTCCTCATGACGGCAAGATTATCACTGTCGATCAGTTGTCGATCAGTTGTCTTTATTCACCTCATCCTCCGAGAACAACGTGCCATACGTGGATCAAATTCCCAATCCCCTTGACAGCGTAGGACATGGTATTTTCAAGGACTCCATTCCCATGGGTATTTTTCCCGCGCCACCACCGAACACCGTTCAAGTCAACATGATCTCCAGGTCAGATGACCCGTGGGTCATCCCTTCTCCTGAATAGGTGACCTCTTTTGGAGAATCTATGCCTTTGACTCCAGTTGAAATCAAGTATTGCGAGATCGTCGCTGCATCAGATCCTTTTCCTCTTGAACATGCTCCTTTAAGCATGACTCTAGATTTATATTCTCAATCCCCTTGGCTAGGAAATGCAGATTCTCCCGATCCTTTAAGAGAAGTCTTCCCGTCTGACGAAGCTATCGTTGAAACGATGTCTCTTGAAGATCTGTCGTGGAGCGATGGACATCATCGTTCCTTATTCATCCCCGCCCTGGGGGAAATGTCTAATTGTCTGGAGGGCTTCGCATCTCAGGTTCCCACTCCGCCTCTCCAAACGCCAATACTGACTCACGAGGTTCTTTCGGAAGGAAATCTGAGTAACCTCACCCAAACAATGCCTATCGACATCTCCGTTAAACCGGGGGTCGTCGAGAACATTCACGTGGGAGTTACTTGTTCTCCCGAAGAGATTCAAGTATACACGAGCCTTTTTCGCGAACTCCGAGATGTTTTCGCATGGTCCTATGAAGAGATGCCTGGGATTGATCCCAGTATAGTCATGCATGAAATTCCCACCAATCCAGGTGCGAAGCCAGTGCATCAGCGTCTGCACCCAGTGCATCCCCGAAAAGCCACAGCTATAAAAGCAGAAGTTGAGAAACTTCTTAATGCAGGCTTCATATATCCAATTCCCCTCACAGAATGGGTTTCTAATATTGTCCCTGTAGATAAGAAGCAGGGCACTATACGAGTCTGTGTTGACTACCGGGACATCAATCGGGCTTGTCCTAAGGACAACTATCCCACTCCCTTTATAGATCAGATCATCGATGACTGCGCAGGGAGTGAGATCTATTCCCTCATGGACGGCTTCTCAGGTTACAATCAAATTAATATTTTACGTGTTGATCAACATAAGACTGCCTTTATCTTTCCGTGGGGCACATTCGCCTACAAGAAGCTCCCGTTCGGCTTGAAAAACATTGGGGCTACCTTCCAGCGTGCTATGTCCTACGCTTTTCATGACATACGTCACATTGTCCAGCCGTATCTGGACGATTTTCAAGCTCACTCAACTTGGCGCAAAGACCATCCTGAACACCTCCGCCAGATTTTCCCCACTGCAGACGTTACCATATCAGGCTTAATCCTCACAAGTGTGTCTTCTGCGTTGATTCTGGTCGTCTTTTGGGATTCATTGTCTCTAAAGACGGAATTCGCTTTTACCCCCTCAAGTTCGAGGCCATTGTTAATCTCCCATCCCCATCCTCGTTGCATCAACTTCAGAGTCTTCAGGGGAAAGCCAACTTCTTACGTCGCTTTATCTCGAACTATGCAAAAGTGGCCAAGGGGTTTACGCGACTTTTGAAACAGCACGTTCCCTTCCATTGGGACGATATTTCCTAGCAATCCTTTGATAAACTTAAAACGTTGCTCGTCAACGCTCTGTTAATATGTCCTCCTTACTATCATCGCGATTTTACCCTCTATTTAGCTGCCGCTTTCAGCACGATAGCCATGGTTCTAGTACAGGATGACGTTGAGGTAAATGAACATGTGATCTATTATCTGTCCCGGAATCTTCTCGACACTGAAATGCGTTATGCCCATGTCGAGAAGTTGGCGCTTGCCGTTGTCCAAGCTGTTCAGCAGTTCCGCCATTACATCCTGTTGTGCACGATAACCGTGATTTCCAACTGCAACCCCATGACTTATATCCTATCTCGACAATTGCTGGGGGGCAAGTACTCCAAATGGATTCTCATCCTTCAGGAGTTCGATTTGGAGTTCACCATTGCCAAATCGACGAAGTCACTAGTTTTTGCTGATCTTATTTGCTCTCTCCCTACAGACTCTGTTCCATCTCAGTCCGAGGATCATATCCCGGATGAAATTCTCTTTCAAATCAGCACTCATGACCCATGGTACGGTGAAATCATCGTGTACCTTCAGACATCCACTTTCCGATTCGAGTTGAAGAAGGATGCTCGACGTCGCGTTCGGCATCAATCTCAACCATATCGCATTTTCGGAGATACCTTATATGTGTCGGAGTTGATTTTGTGCTCTGCCGATGTTTGACCTTGGAAGAGGCTAAGAAAGTCCTGAATGATTGTCACAGTGGCACCTGTGGTGGTCATATGTCTGGTTATGCTACCACCTAGAAGATTCTACGTGCGGGTTACTTCTAGCCGTCTATATTCAAAGACTGTATTGTTGCAGTTCTAAAATGTCATGTGTGCCAGATCTTTCAGCGCAAGATGTGTAAGCCACCCCTACCTTTACATCCTGTCATTACCGTAGGCCCTTTTGCCAAATGGGGAATTGATTTTATGACATGTAACCCTCACTCGGCCGAGGGGCATGCTTCTATAATCTGGTCATGGGCTACTTCACCAAGTGGGCCGAGGCGATGCCTACATTAGCTACCGATGGTAAGACAATCGCTCAATTCATTTTCAACCATGTAATTACATGTTTCGGAGTTCCTCACGCCATTTTCACCGATCATGACACTCATTTTTGGGACTACATGATGGCAGAGCTAACATCAAAGTTGGGTTTGCATCCTGACAACTCAACGCCATACTACCCTCAGGCGAATGGCCAGGTTGAGGTCGTGAACAAAGTACTTTTCACGATGCTTCAACGAACAATTGGTATTCACAAATCCAACTAGCATCTCCAATTGTTCTTAGCTCTCTGGGCCTACCAAACGTCAGTAAAGAGCGCAACCGGATTCACACCTTTTCAATTGGTGTATGGTCTAGAAGCGACTCTTCCGATTGAATGTGAGATCCCTTCATTGAAGTTGGTTGTGGAATTACTGCCCGACACTTCTCCGGAGGAGGAATGTCTCCTGTATCTAGAACAACTGGATGAAACTCACCGCTTGGCTGCTTTGGTTATCGAGGCACAGAAAAAGCGGGTTAAACCTCATTTCGATCAAACAGTTTCTACACGTTCTTTCATTGAAGGGCACCTCGTCCTCTTATATGGTCAAGCTCATGATAAACTTGGAGCGGGAAAATTCCAGCCCATGTGGCATCGGCCCTATATTGTTAAACGAGTATTAAAAAATGGGGCCTATGAGCTAATCAACTATGAAGGTATTCCTTTGGCGCAGCCTATAAATGGGATGTACCTGAAGAAGTACTATGCTTAAATTATTCTTGTGTGGTGTGTGTACATAAGTGAGTGATTTCATTTTTGTGCATGTCTGGTGTGGTGTGCTTTGTAAGCGTCTTTCTGCTGATTGGGTCTTCCTAATTGTGCATATGTCTATTACTCCTTTTTTCGGTTTCGTAAATGGTGGCTCCCACAGTACCAGGAATTTGTCCTCGGCAGCCTGGGTAATCTACAATCCTGCTAGTGAGTTAGTCAATTTGAAAGGTGTTTGTCTAGGGTCTACTACAAATAATGTCGTGTAATATAGTGTCGTTTTGGAATTGTTGAACGAGGTTGTTAACCTCGGTATTCGTGCATTACATGTATATCTGGACTCACAGCTTGTAGTGTTACAACTCAATGGTCATTATTCAGTTAGGAACCCATCCATTTTACGACTGTATCTACGTATTCGTTTACTGGAAAGAAATTTTGATTACATTACATATCAACATATACCCAGACACATGAATGCATTAACAGATGCAGTAGCTAACATGGTTTTAGATAGACATTTACGCAACTTGTAAAAAATATCATCATATGTGAAAAAGACCCATCCCAAAAATATATATATATATATATATATATATATATATATATATATATATATATATATATATATATATATATATATATATATATATATATATATATATATATATAGATATATATGTCGAAATGTTTGCAATTTGTGTGCATCACATAAAATCCAAAAAATATACATGTTTGCTTTAATAATATCCGGAGACAACATGTCTCTCAAAAATGTGCGAATGAAAAGCCTAGATGACTAATCAGCATGGTGCACATGGTAGCATGTCACTGCCCGCACCAATCTCCTCAGTAAATGATGAAGGCGTCTAGGCACCCCCACGGTGTGCCTCTGATAAGCCAAAGGGACATCTGCTAGGCAAGCGTAATCTGGGATCCCACGGGCGATTCCCTCCAAGTTCTAAACTAGCTCACTCCCCTCGCCACCCTCGCCTTGAAGGTCATAGGTGAGAGGGGTCCTCCGTGCGATCGACGACATCCCGACGGGCCTCTCTAGGCCAACATCTTCATACATATAGGATTGTTTGTTAGGACATGCATGTATACCCAAAAAAAAATTAAAATACACAAAATCAAAAAGAGTCTTACCCAGCTCCTCATCCTAGTCCTCTCCTTTCGGGAGTGGAAGATCTGGGTCTCCTGTGAAGTCGGTACCGGCATAGGGCTAGTCCTCTACGATGATCAATTGTCGCCGAAGCCATACGAAGAACTCAGGCCTCCATGACATTTTTTGGTCCCCTCCTGCTTTGGGCATTAGTGCTGCCCATCGAGCCATCTGTGGCTCTCTCAACGGTGGATCTGCGACTATCGCCCCTGGCCCTGGAAGATTGGTAGTCGTTCAAGGATGAACGATACCAAGATAGATCCGTACCCAAACTGCTTCAGTTTGGTCTTCTTACACTTTTTCAACTGTCGTTTGATGTTCATGGTTATGGCAGTAGCCCAATCAAATAATGTCAGGTTCATGCATTCTGATGCTAAAAGGAGCTGTGTTTTAGTAGCCTCATGTGGTGCCTGCGACCCCGCAGCCCGCGTAATGGTATGGAGCACCACTTTGAGTGCTAGATCGAGAACAGTATGGATGTCAACCTTCCCGCTACCTGATCCTGTTTGTGCCCCTGGGCACACTCTTTCCATTACCATTGACATATTTTCACCAGATGGCCTAGTACCTATCAAGATCGGGACTGGACCTCTAGGAGACAATCCAGTTATGAAGTAAACATCAGATACTTCGAGCTCCAACACTTGGTCTCGAAGCCTAAACTTCTCTTCATTCTCATCCCAGATACTGATTAAGTATTGCAGCAATTTAGGTTGTGCCCTGAGACATGGTGTCAAGAAGAACTTTTTTAAGCTGCAATCCTAGAGAGTGTTCATGCATTGCTCGTTCCCCATTGCCATTTCATATTATTCACTATGCTCCCTTTCTTTCCATTCGATCACCATTGTGGCTTTATACCTGCACCAAAATGGTCACAAACACTTCATTAGATCCCTTGAGCATTCAAAAATCCAGTTGATTGGTTCATTTTTTGTAGAAATTGAGCGGAAATTTGGGTTGCGCAGTTGGCGCAACTGCTTTGCTGACAGTCGCGCCAACTGGCGCGACCCCTTTGCAAAAAGAACCCAATTTGCGCAGGTCCAGGCCCCATACCCACACCAATTGGGCGAGCACTAAATTTGCAAATATCCCCTATGGGATCCTAAATCATAAAAAAAAAAAAAAAAAAACATAGCTAAGGGAAGCGCCTCTTACTTGGAAAAGACGGGATCTGAAATGATGTGCTGGATCGTCCACAATCGTCACCGCAAGTTCGCAAGGAAAAAACTCACTGTAGCTCTCCACAAGAGGTAAAAAGTAAAAGTAAATATGTTTTTTCTATTTTGGTCATATTTATAACTTTTCAAATTCAAATTAGGTTTTGAAGCTTATTTTTCCAATATTTTATTATATTTTGTCGAAAAATGGGTTTTACGCTTGCTTTCTTGTGCAACAACAGGTTTTTACACGACTACGACGACGATACGAGTTGTATTTTATACTTTTTTCGGACTCGGTAAAAAACCGAAAAAGTCACTACTGGAGTCATCTTTCAGCTCTTTTCTGACTCTCTAAACATGAAAAGTTTGTCGAGTCGCTTGTAATTTTGATCTCGTTAAATTGGCTGCGAAACGACATCTACCCAGTATACGTTTACCCCTTTTTAGGGCTGGGATAGATTATTTACGAAAAAGGAATACCCTAGCCTATCCGACTAGGAGGTTTTCTCAGACACAGTTTTCTACCTTTTCAGATCTGAGGAACTATTTAAGAAAAGGGACTGTTGGAGTTTACTTTTCTGATGTCTTTTCAAAATCTCTAAACATGAAAAGATGTCGAGTTCTTCCTTTGTCAGACTCGTTAAAATCTGATGACATCGGACTCTATCATAATGACGTTACTCGAGTTCCTCCTTCCTAGGGCTCGTTAAATGTACTAGGTTGGATTTGTCCGAAGGACAAACTTATATTACAAGCATATGCTATCCCCTTCAAGCTTGTTTCCAAAAAATAATTGGGGTACTCGCCAGACATGGTGGGGAAAAAATGGAACCAGTATCATCGTCGTGTCGATAGTATGTCACTCTTGAACATGGCACTTGTCTGCATTCCTGTCAGGTTGGGGACATCTCATCTCATTTCCTACTTGCCTCCATGGGTTTGGGTAATTCTTTTTTACCACTCATCCGCTCTTTTCCTCGTCATCATGACCTCAAAACTTTTGATGTCAAATACTACCACATCCAATATCGTGTCGCTGATATGTTCAACAGAAGTTGGCCTCTGCAGTTTTCAACCCTCCTCTGATTCCCTACTGATCCTGATTCACAAAACATTATGTTTCTCTATCTCGCGTCGATGATGTGGGAAACACTATGGCCCACCTTTGATCAAGGTCACTTACTGTCGACTTCAGCTCATTATCCAGGAAGCTGATCTAGAGACTCCCTTCAGGTACCCTGGATCCTGCATGCCTCAATGGCAGGTTCTTCGCATTCAACGCAAGGCTTTCATCATTGGCCTTCGATCAAATGATTTTGTGGGTGTTCGTCGTCAACTCACTGTTCACATTCCGTGGATTGTAACTCTAGTACCTTGAGGGCCACCGTCATTATTGGTGGTTCTTCTCACGTTCGTTAACGCCCTTCATCATTGGTTGGTAATCAGATGATGTTCTTGCATGTTCGACTTCAGCTCACTTATTCACATGCTAGGACTTGTACTTGGTTCGGGTCGAGATGGAGCGCAAGACCCTGGGTTTTGTCTGATGGAACCCAAGCTATGGATTTTGTGGGTTATCATGGTTGGTTACATGACTCATTAATTGGATGGCTGTGACCATACCTGAGTCTGCATGTTGATCCTTACTGGATGGCCGCGTCCATACCTTGGATCCTGATTATTGTATACTCTATTATGGATGGTTGCACCCATACCACACATCATGTATTTGAGATATCAGTTATATTTGTCTACGTAGGTTTTCCGACGGTAGTGTTTTCAGTTGGGCACGTTCTCATAAATAATTTCACCCCTCTCTCTCTCGAGCCTCATGCTTTAGGGGGCATCTGTTACACAGCATTTTGTCACCGTCCCTACAATTCCCCGTCCCACACATTGGGGGGCCTTTCCCATGACCTGTAAGCAGTGACATAACCTGCAACCACTTTCATGGCATCCCCCTTGATAAAGACAATGATTCCTTTGAAGAAATTTTTCCTTGGAAAACCCTAAAAACTGATCTTTTGGCCTTGGCACGACTAGCCAGTTCAGCCCTCGTGCCAATGGGGAAAATCCGCCATAGAGTGCGCGCCAACTGGCGCTTTTTCCAAGTGTCTCACTCGCGCCAAGCTTAATGAGTGTTTTTTAAAAATAAATGGCAGAAGTTTGATTCCAACAAACTCCTGAACGAGTCTCTAAAATGACTTGGGAGGTTTGGCTCCGGATCTCCATATATGGGAGGTGGTTTTCCACCTATCATGGAAGCTTCCTTAAGGATAGGGCCAATCCCATAATTGTAGGGATCCCAACTCCCCTTCCACCATCTATATAATCTTGTCTTTTTCCCTTAGCAAGGGAGAGAAGCAAGAGTTGAACTTGTAGCAAGGAGACTATCGCCAGACAGCCTTTGAGAGCCAAGCCAAAGAGAGAGAGCTTTGTCCCATTTCCGACAAGCTTCGTTGAGACGTGCTTCACTGTCAGCCCTGCCGAAGGAAGATCCAACGTTAGAGCTTTGGGTTGTATCTTTTCTTTGTTATTTTAATGATAAGAAACTTTGATTATGGTTTCATTCATGTGTCTGTTTCTTTGATGCAATGAATTACATCCTCTCTGACTGATGTATGGTTACAAGATTTAGATTTTACGCGGTATATCATTGTATCATTTGTATGTGTGCAGGTGTTCGGACACGTCAATCGAAAGGATCGTGATCTGCCAAGCGAGGAACGGGAAGCATCATCCTTTCTTCAACGACCATTGCATAGGACCTAAGGTAGGCAATTCATTATGTTTTTTTCGTTTTGTAACTAGAAACCTGTGTCACTGTGTGACCTGATTGTTGCTAGACCCAATTTGGGCTAGTAGGGATCACCTCTGTCCACAGAGGGGATTTACCTCCCCAACAATATATATTTCACTTCAATCGTTTTAACATATATATTCAAACATACATTGTAAAATCATTTCTACATGTACATATATTCATGTGAATTTTTTTGTTGTTTAGAAAACGACAACTTGAATTTTAAAAACAAAACATAATATCATAATCACATGCCAAATGTAGTTCAACCATCCAAAACTTGAGTTTTAAAAACTTTTTGATTATATCACAACATTACTTCACATGCCATGCCAATTGTAGTTCAACTATCCAATAGAAACATTTAACATTATATCACATGCCAAATGTAGATTAACCATCAAAAACTTAAGTTTTAATTTAACAAAAAATTATATATCACAACATTACTTCACATGCCAAATGTAGTTCAACCATCCAAAACTTAAGTTTTAAAAACAAAACAAATTATAACACAACATTACTTCACATGCCAAATGTAGTTCAACCATCCAAAACCTAAGTTTTAATAACAAAAAAAATTATAACACAACATTACTTCACATGCCAAATGTAGTTCTTGACCATCCAAAACTTAAGTTTTAAAAACAAAACATCACATGCCAAATGTAGTTCAACCATCAAAAACTTGAGTTTTAAAAACAAAACAAATTATATATAACATGGTAACATTACTTCACATGCCAAATGTAGTTCAACTATCCAAAACTTAAGTTTTAAAAACTTCATATATCACATTCACATGTACTAAATGTAGTTCACATAAAATATGCCCAAAATTTGTAAATCTCACAAGTATCAAGTATCAAGTTATATATGACTGCATCTAGATAATATATAAAAAAATAAATTTAAGACTAGAAATATATTGAAAATATAATGTTGCACGTGTGCATGTGCATCATCCATCAAATACAGATGGATGTAGTGTTTTTCCCAACAAAGTCTCAATCCGCGAGCTATCCTGTGAAGCATGGGGAACCTGTACACAATGTGTCCAAACATTAAAATTTGATGTTTTAAAATTGAGTGAGAATATATATAAAACTTTATGTAAAAATTAGCGCATGCATTCTCACGTGCTCTTTATCGATTCAGACAAACATCGACTCCATCCAATCCACTATGAACATTGTCGATGATGGCATCCCTTGCTTCTCGACTAATTTGAGAAGTGGCTTCCATCTCTGACCACAAAGTTTCGACACGAAAAGGTCAACTAACCAATGGTGGCTCAAGACAAGGCAACTCAACATCACGCCTAGTGCCCCTACAGTCACACAATCGACCTTTCCCATGACCAAAAAATTTAGAGGGAAGATCATTGTAATTGGGTTTCATTTGCAAAAATAATTTTGCATAAAATAATTTTGCAAAATAAAGCGGAACCTCGTCGTTCCATGGGAGTCTTCCATAGGCCGCTAGGTGTTTATCATACAAATAGTGAGCTATATCAGGGTGCTTGAAATATTGCATCTTCAACATCTTTCTTTTCAACCCTTCTTTGAAATTAAGCATAGACTTTGCCATTGCTATTGTAACTCTTTCTTTAACAACCTCCCATTTATCGAGACCCATCACTGTTTCCTTTCTTTTTCTCATGACTTCTACAAAAGTATCAGTGGTTGGCCCAAGCTTTCGATACATATCTATTGTTCGTCTAAAGAGTGTGTAACTATTTCCAAGCTTTGTAGACTCTCAGCAGGTAGAGTCAAAGTCATGGGATCTCTCTGAAATTTTGCATGAAGATGTTGACACCTTTCTAAGGTGCATTGTTGCATGTTTCTTTCCCAAGGTATATTGGAAATGTCGATCGGACAAGTCGTGGTGGGTGGACAACCTTCTTCTTGAATGAAGCGTTCTACCCTACGTCTTTTTTTACCAACATTTGGAGCATTTTCAGCCTTTGCATCAATATATAAAATTTTGTATATTAGAAAAAACACATGTTGGCCAAATATTCAAATTGATGGCCACCTCGAAGTGGTTGGATAGCATCTTGCCCACCCTGAGACTGTTGAGAACCAGAACGACCTTCCTGAGAAACAACATGACCATCCGTTGATTGGCCTCTGGGGGAATAAATATCACCACCTTCACGCAACCTGCTAGCACTTATTGATGGCCCTCTAAGGGGATTTGAACCACCAGCAACCTCTCGAGACGAGAGAGAAGCTTCATAAACAAATATGAATTTATAATCAATTGAAAAATACATTCATACATATAAATACACATATATATTCATTAATTAAATTGCGTGAACCATACCACAACTGGGTGAACCATGGGCATCCTTCATTGATGGAGTAGAGACCCTTCTCCTCTTAGCTCCTAAAAAATAAAAAATAAAACTTATTAACAACTAATTTAATTCACAAAGTTGATAAAAAATCAATTCCATATGTACACACATGTATGTATATGTATGGAGATTTAAGATTATGTTTAAATACCATGAAAATCCCTCGATCCCTGATCCCCCTCTCTCGTAGAGATATGGGATTATGTTGATCTTCGTCGTTCATCCCCATGATATATATATCTACGGTGCACAGTTACAATTATTTTTTTTAAATTACTATTTAAAATAAATTTCAGAAAATTAATGTAATTTAGTGTACACAAATTATGTAAAACACAACTTTCAAAGCAATAATTGATGTGTGAAACTCAATTTAAGCAAAAAAAATGATAAAAATGTAAGTTCACCAAATTGCGTTTTACATGGTGGGAGCACGCTTGGTATAAAATTGAAAAAAAACACATGGTCATTAAAAAATAAGCGTGAAACTCCATTTAAACAAAAATTTGTTGAAGTCCTCGCATTTTAATTTTATAAAAATGTGAAGTTCACCAAGTTGCACTTTACATGGTGTGGTGGGAGCACACTTGGTATATAATTGAAAAAAACACATGGTCATTAAAAAAGATGCATTTATAAGTACAAAACACACACATATCCAAGATATGTTACAATGTCCATCAATAAATTTTGAAGGAGAGCATCTCAACACTAATTCATCTTTGAGAGATGAATCTTGAATTTTTGAAGAAGAGCGTCTCAAAACTAATTCATCTTTGAGAGATGAATCTTGCATTGGAATTGCCCCGTATAATTCTAATTCATCTTTAATAGATTAATCCTGAATTGGCCTTGCCCCATGCAATATATCAGCAAACATCTTATTCACATTTGTACAATGTCTTATACTAAAAATTTGAAATTGGCTAACAATATTGTTTTCTATTCCATGCAGTTCTTTTAGCTTCTCTTTCTTAACTTGGTACATGCCATTCATCTGGTTGCACACAAGTTCATAATTGATGAAAACTACAATTCCATTTGATCCATACTCCATAGTCATTCCCAAGCCTTCTATCAATCCAATATAATATGCCTCATTGTTTGTTGTTCTTCCCTATATATTCATTTTCCTTTGGACGACTTTGTTAGTCACAATATTGGAAAACACATATGTAATCACTGCTTTCTCTAGATTGGGATAGCAAGAAACATCTATGCATAATTTCCATTTTTCAACCATATTTAGTGGTTTTTTATCCCTGAAAAAAAACAAATTCAATAAAAATATATATTAAATTGAAATTTATTGCAAATGCATGGGAGAAATGACACATGTGCATGAGATAAATGACATGTGCATGGTTTATCTTAAAGTTTGACTTAAAATTTTTATGGTAGAATTCACATCTAGAATTAATGGGAGGAAGCCTTTAGTTTGTGGGAGAAATGAATTTTATGCACTTACTAAAACAACTAGTTATGTCAAAAGTCACACCTTTATGAGTTTGTGGGAGAAATGAAATAGAAATGACAAATGCCTTAAAGTTTTCCTAAAATTTTATGGGAGAAGGGAGAAATGACACATGTACAAGGTTTTCCTTAGAGTGGTAGTGGTTTATGGATATGAAAATGAAGAACTTCTATTTAGATCTGTTACAGATATTGACTGTAGGGGCATTTACTGGATATGTCACCTTTGAGAAAAGATAAGATCTAGAGGCTACCTGGCCCTTTACAGACTCTGACTTTAGAACTTGTAGAAGTTAACACTCAACAGACATATTAAAATCCTATGGAAGTTCAAAATCCTATGAGAGTTAAGCCACTTTGGTTCAATTTTTAGGCCTTAAAGTTTGAGAGAAATGACATTTACATGGTTTGCAAAATTATTTTATGCACTTACAAAAAACATGCTTTGAAGTTAATGGGAGAAAGCCAACATGACATTTATGCTTTAAAAACTTTGCCTAAGAATTTATGGGAGAAATGACACATGTACACAGTTTGCCTTAAAGTGGTTGAGGTTTATGGATATTAAAATGAAGAACTTCTATTTAGATCTGTTACAGAGATTGACTGTAGGGACATTTATTGGATATGTCACATTTGAGAAAAAGTAGGATCTGAGGCTTCCTAGCCACTACAGACTCAGCAGCACATTACATAAAGATAACACAGTCAACAGACAGACTAAAATCCTATGGAAGTTCAAAATTCTATGAGAGTTCAGCCATTTTAGGTTCAATTTTTAGGCCTTAAAGCTTGAGAGAAATGACATTTACATGGTTTGCAAAATTATTTTATGCACTTACAAAAAACATGCTTTAAAGTTAATGGGAGAAAGCCAACATGACATGTATGCTTTAAAAACTTTGCCTAAGAATTTATGGGAGAAATGGCACATGTACACAGTTTGCCTTAAAGCATTTGTGGTTTATGGATATTAAAATGAAGAACTTATATTTAGATCTATTTCAGAAATTGATGGTAGGGGAATTTACTAGATATGTCACATTTCATAAAAGGTGAGATCTAGAGGCTACCTAGCCCTTTACAGACTCTGCCTATAGAACTTGTAGAAGTTAACACTACCTGTCCCAATTATACCCTATGAAGTGTGTAGAGGACCCATGGAATCACTCACACTACTTTACGTAGACATAAGGGTGTATAAGAGTGTACTAAGTTCAAAAATATGGTCATATTATTGGATATCTTTCCCAAGAGCCCAAATGTACTCCTTAAGTATATGTGGGGTCTATATAACCATCTACAAAAACAAGTGATTCTTTCCAAGCTAAGGATAATGTATGAGCCATGTGTATACGCACATTATCTAGAAACCATAGGCCAAAATAAATGGTACTTAAGTGGTTTGAAGAAAAAATAGCACCAAGAAGCTTTGAAGGAGGGGAATAAGAACTCAAAATAGGAGGATAAGAATAAAATAGCCACTACACATCCATGCAAGGGTAGTAGAAATAATTCTAACCATTGCAACATTGATGGTCACATTAAGGAGAATTATTGGATGTTTGGTATGTGTTATATTCTTTATGTGAATACCCCCATGCACTATATATTTTTCTAAGCATAGTGGTGGGAATAAAATGGGCGGAAAGGACCCCCACTTTAGGGTTTCATATAGACGAAAAATTCCCCACACACAGGTGTTCAAGGGTAGTGCCCCAAAAAAATGTTTTTGGGAAAAAATGAGCATAGTTTTGAGATATATAAGTCCAAAATGGAATAGTTGTTGGTGAACAAATATCAGTGGATCACTATGGATATATTTGCTTCATTAAAAGAGATTTTTCTAGAAGGATGTCCACCAAATTGGAAAGAAGGAAAAATATCACAATTATATGTTAATGTGCATGTGTTTTACATTGAATATTTTTCATTTTATTAAGAATCTATTTGAAACAATTAACTATATACTTGGTTAAAACCTATGTTTTGTATCAAATCACTTTTGGTTTCAATGGGAAACTTTTATGGCTAATGTTTTTTTTCTCGTAATGTGACACACCCCATTAAAATGGGAGATATATCAGAATGATTCCTATGGTGTAATAAAATAGTTTCAAGTAGTTTAAAGATATATATGCATAAATTCAATGAGCATAGTTTTGAGATATACAAGTCCAAAATGCAATAGTTGTTGGTGAATAAATATCAGTGGATCACTATAGATATATCTACTTCATTAAAAGGGATTTTTCTAGAAGGATGTCCACTAAGTTGGAAAGAAGGGAAAATATCACAATTATATGTTAATGCATGTGTCTTACATTGAATATTTTTTCATTTTATTAAGAATCTATTTGAAACAATTATCTATATAAGGTTAAAACCTATGTTTTGTATCAAATCACTTTTGGTTTCAATGGGAAAATTTTATGGCTAATGTGTTTTTCTCAAAATGTGATAGACCCCGTTAAAATGAAAGATATATCGAAATGATTCCTATGGTGAAATAAAATAGTTGAGTGGTTTAAAGATATAGATGCATAAATTCAATGAGCATAGTTTTGAGATATATAAGTCCAAAATGAAATAGTTGTTGGTGAACAAATATCAGTGGATCACTATGGATATGTCTGCTTCAATAAAAGGGATTTTTCTAGAAGGATGTCCACTAAGTTGGAAAGAAAGGAAAATATCACAATTATATGTTAATGTGCATGTGTTTTACATTGAATATTTTTCATTTTATTAAAAATCTATTTGAAACAATTAACTATATAAGGTTAAAAGCTATTTTTTGTATCAAATTACTTTTGGTTTCAATGGGAAACTTTTATGGCTAATGTGCTTTTCTCGAAACGTGATAGACCCCATTAAAATGGGAGATATATCGAAATGATTGCTATGGTGTAATAAAATAGTTTCAAGTAGTTTAAAAATATAGATGCATAAATTCAATGACCATAGTTTTGAGATATAAAAGTCCAAAATGAAATAGTTGTTGGTGAACAAATATCAGTGGGTCACTATGGATGTATTTGCTTCATTAAAAGGGATTTTTCTAGAAGGATGTCCACTAAGTTGGAAAGAAGGGAAAATATCACAATTATATGTTAATGTGCATGTGTTTTACATTGAATATTTTTCATTTTATTAAAAATATATTTGAAACAATTAACTATATAAAGTTAAAAACTATTTTTTGTATCAAATTATTTTTGGTTTCAATGGGAAACTTTTATGGCTAATGTGTTTTTCTCGAAACGTGATAGACCCCATTAAAATGGGAGATATATCGAAATGATTCCTATGGTGTAATAAAATAGTTTCAAGTAGTTTAAAAATATAGATGCATAAATTCAATGACCATAGTTTTGAGATATAAAAGTCCAAAATGGAATAGTTGTTTGTGAACAAATATCAGTGGATCAGTATGGATATATTTGCTTCATTAAAAGGGATTTTTCTAGAGGGATGTCCACTAAATTGGAAAGAAGGAAAAATATCAGAATTATATGTTAATGCATGTGTTTTACATTGAATATTTTTCATTTTATTAAGAATCTATTTGAAACAATTAACTATATAAGGTTAAAACCTATGTTTTGTATCAAATTACTTTTTGTTTCAATGGGAAACTTTTATGGCTAATGTGTTTTTCTAGAAATGTGATAGACCCCATTAAAATGGGAGATATATCGAAATGATTCTTATGGTTTAATAAAACAGTTGACTAATTTAAAGATATAGATGCATAAATTCAATGAGCATAGTTTTGAGGCATTGGCCCTCAACTCTTGCAAAATGGTAAGTTCTTACTGCAGGCCCTTCCTCCTATAGAGGGTTGACCCTACAGCCTAACCAAATAGCTCCACTTGAGAAAAAATTTCATAATCTTGGGGCTGGATATACTGCAGAGCAAACAATTTTAGTTATCATTCGTGCTCCAATATATTAATATACTTTTTACATTGAACTGAAGAAAGGGAAACAAGAAAATGCTAGCCATCATACAATGCTTTGACATAAGAGTTTTGAGTGACATACTTGAAAAAATAACTCATCAACTGATATTTATAATCATTTGAGTTATTCAAGTTAAACACAATGTCAAGAATCAAGATTCAATACCCTCTATTATCTTCATTACCCAATACAAGATTTAAATTTTTCCCAAAGAAACGCTTATTAAATTGGTAGCCATTATTTCTCCCTGCTTTAAAAACCCTACATTTAAATGAAAACAAGCATTGCATTTCAACTACAAAAATATGTTAGTGTTCAAGTGTACATGTGTGCATCACTTGTGTAGGGTATTCCTTTTGCACTTTCACATTATCCAAGAATCTGTGCAGTATAGTTCATATTTTTTGTGATTTAGATTATATTGAAAAAGGAAAGGTAAATTATTTCCCATGGAAAAAGAAGGTTTTCCCTTTTTACTACTGGAAATGGTACAAAAAAGTTCCATTTCTACCCGAAACTCCTATGAAACAGGAACCAAATAAAGGCCATGTCCTCAATGGACATCATTTGGCTTTGAAATGGCCATTGCACTGTGTTGTTTCTTATATTACATCACGATAGTTTCTTAGGTCATTTCTTGTTTCTTGAGATGAAAAACAACCAAAGAAATTGTGAAGATCCTTTCAAGAAATAAATGGCCATTTCTCAATCATATCTCAACTATTTTTTATTTTATTCAGTGGTTGCTTACTTTGAGAGAAATTTGACACTTTTATAAGGAATATAATATAAAAACACAAAATGGGAAGGAATTGATGAGGTAGATGTCCTTTAGTTGTTGTCAATTAAGAATTGATAATACACGATGCATGTTCTATACTTCAAACTAGATTCCTTCCTGGAGTTAGGACACAGAGTATTGAATCAAAGTTGTAGTTTCTAACTTCTTGTATTGGTTCATCAATCTTGAAATTCGGACATTGCATGTCTTCATTGCTTCATGTTTGAATAATTTGCATCATATCGTACAATAGGAAATTAGGAATTATGATTATTATTACTTTATGGATCCGTTAAGTTACTTTTAAGTTTGCATGGTTTAGTGTGAAATTATTCTAGTCCCCAAACACATATAATCAAGGAATTATAACGTGATTTCAAACATTAAATATCAACAAAATCGTTTAAAGGATATTGAAAGGAAAAAGGTGATGGAAGATAAAAAGTGCCTTACTTAAATGCTCTAAGGATTTTTCAATAGTTGCTCCAAAAGCTTCACTTCAAGGCCCTTCAAGATTGTCTCCAACAATGCTATACCATCAGCTTCAACAATGTTGCTCCAAAAATGTCCTCAAGGTATTCACAACAAGTTTACTAGAAGTTGCTCCAACAATATATTCAATAAGGTCTTCATTGTCAACTCATCTCTTGTTTGGGTGCCTTAATGTGCAATGACATGTTTCCAGGACTGAATTCAATGCAAGGCATATTTGAAACTCTAACTTTGTCGTCCGGTGTCTTATTAGAAATTATTTCAGTTTTCATTTTGTGTATTTAAGTTAGATATTGTTTTCAAGTTTTTACATTTATAATTTTATTGCAATGTGGCAGACTGATGAGAGCAGTGCAGGAACAACCCAGAGACGGGATGATCGCGGAAAGAGGCCAGCGGAAGAACATGTAAAGTGCTAGCATTGCTCTATCTTCAGGTATTTTAGTTATTTACATAATTGAAATAATATTAATTTTGTTCAAATATGCAGACACCTAGCCATGGTACGCCCGATGATTCCCTCTTTGAGGAAGAGCTTTCTTCATCCCTATCTCCAGTGTTCTTGTTGCAAAAAAAGGCACGAAATGCAAGGTCGGAATTTAATACTTTGATAGACGCGCCTCAAACACCTGAAACAGAAGAGAAGATAAAACAACTTATGAGTCAGCTAGAAAGATATCAGGTTATAATAAAAATTCAAAAGGATATTTTTTTTGTTCTGCATGAGATGAATTGTGATAGTTTGATTTTTAATTTTTACATTGACTAAACTAACAAAAAATTCTTTTTTATGTAGCGTTTTCTGGCACTTGCTGAACCCGGTGTTGGTGGTAGTGGGACACAAGGGCAAGAGATTGCCCAACAACCCTCTCGTACACCTTCTACTTCTTTAGGTGCCAGCCAAGAAACACACCCTGCCCAAGCAGACACCCAGCCAACCGCTGAACGTGTTGGCAATGATGAGGCTGATATGGCCAACTACATTATTGCGTTTCCTCGAGCTACACGTGTCAGCTCCACAGGGACCATTAATGGCACGTTGTTGGTGAACGATGAGGGTGTCCCTATAAAGTATGTACAACTCCCAGGTAAATTTTAATATTTTAACTATTTCATGTACTTTATCTAAAAAATATTTATCATGATTTTTATTTTTAAATTAATGATAATATCTTTCTTTTTTTTTCTGTGTAGGAAACAATGAGTTCTACAAGTATCTGGAGAGCCATTAGTTGGTAATTTTTGGCCCAACCATATGCACAGGGTGGAATTCCTAGAGTTCCAACCTGAAAAAAGAACTTCTAGATTATCTAGAAGCCCTTTTTGGGGTCGGCACATTTGACAGAACAGCGGTGGCTCGGGTAGCCGGCAAATATTTGAAATATACCAGGGACACCTATAGGACGCAATTGCAATTTAACCCTAGATATGAGCGTCCTCTTGCAGTTTCAGAGAGTGAGTGGAGAGCACTCATCCATGACGGAAAAGAGAAAAGGGCAAAGAAAGAAGGAAAAATGCCAACTGGACCCGCAAGGTAAATTACAACTTTAATTCAATAGCTTTAATTTTCTTTATGTCTAAAATAAAAGTGTGCTACGTCATATCTGACTTCAATCTTTTGATGCTAGGTTGCCCGACACCTCAAAGGCAACCAAAGCTAGGATAGAGAAAAAGGGCCATCACAAGCTCGGCCAGGGTGGCTACTTGAAATTAGCTGCAAGAATTGTAATTAAGTAGCTAAACATCTTATAATTAATTGTATCGCCTTCCAACGTTTTTGTAATCCTATCAAATATGATTAAAAATACACAATAATATGTAATGTAGGGTGATGACTTCGGAACAGAAACTACAGAGGAAGATAAAAATATCTCTTTCCATTTCGGCTATCAAGCCGTAGTTGAACGTCGCATAAGCTTGGGGCAGGTCCCAAGATCCAGAATGCCTGATAAGGTAAAACATTAACCTTTCAATATGTTTGTTTTCATCCATAAATTTAATTTCTAACAAATTTGTTTAAATCAGGGGAGCAACACTACCGACGACGCAAATAACCCAGTTTTAGAGCCAAATGTAGATGATCCTCACGTGCAACCTGATCATTGTAGTAGGGACTAGGCCGACAATGCTACTATCAGTGAGGGCCGTGACGGTAATTAATTTCCACTTATAATTTTTTCTAATTATACCTTGATGGTTTTCCTTATAATGTTTTTTGTTTAAATGACAGAGAATGTTTCCCTTGAGGATCTTACCACCAGAGAGGAAGACAGGGCAACAGTCCCAACAGCGACAACTGGTGCACCAGGTAAATAATCTCAATGCAATTTTTTTTATTAATATTACCGAACTAGTTCAATGATATTTAAAAACTGACAATTAAAATTTAATATTATCTGTTTTTGTAGGCGATGCCTCGTCACTGGATGAGACCAGACATCGTGACTACGCAACTAGGTCAGCGGCGACAACTGGTGCACCAGGTAAATAATCTCATTGCAATTTTTTTTAATTAATATTACCGAACTAGTTCAATGATATTTAAAAACTGACAATTAAAATTTAATATTATCTGTTTTTGTAGGCGATGCCCCGTCACTGGATGAGACCAGACATCTTGACTACGCAACTAGGTCAGCGGCGACAACTAGTGCACCAGGTAAATAATCTCATTGCAATTTTTTTTATTAATATTACCGAACTAGTTCAATGATATTTAAAAACTGACAATTAAAATTTAATATTATCTGTTTTTGTAAGCGATGCCCCGTCACTGGATGAGCCCAGACATCGTGAATACGCAACTAGGTCAGCAGTGCGGGTTGAAAGGCACGAAACAGGAGCAGAGCACGATGATATCGATGATGTAATTAGGAGCTTTAAAAATAGGAAGAAGAAAAAGAAAATTTGACAATGTAAAATATTGTATTATTATAAGACAAACGTTACCATACTTGGAACGTTTTTTTACGTTATATAAAAAACTCATTTATCATACTATTTTTATGTCAAGCATTAATTGCAATGTTTCCTTGCGTACTTTTTGTTGAATTGTTTTTTTATTAGTTATTGAATATATTTTTTTATGCTCATGAAAGTAAAAAATGAAATATAGATTGGGTATTGGGGAATTGAGAGTGATGTGAGGGGGGGGGAGGGTCCATAAGAGCTTCCACCTTCACGTGGTTGGCCCTGTTTAGTAGAGAATAATTTATTGGAGCGATTTAATCTTGGAGCAAACCTCCCTTGATCCAGCGTAGCAACAAAAAAGTCACCGTTGACTTAGTTGCTACTCTTTCAGATCGTGGGAGGCTTCTTCCAAGTTCATGCGACTCCAATAAATTGTTCTTGAAACGAAGAGGAGCTTATTCAGGTATGTTTTGACATTTTCAACATATGTTCTAACATTATCATAAGAATGCATATTAGAGTAAAAAATACTACATCAATTACTTGTATTTATCGTATAGATAATGATGGATTTTGATTGACTTGGCAGTGCAGGTACAAATCCTCTTGCATCATGAGCAATACAACTTGTCAACCAGGGTCATGTCCAGGATTTTTTGCTTGTGCGCTTGACCAGGTTCGTAATGTCACATTTTGTAAGTTCCTTTACAGTTCATAATTCAATATTAAGCTTGTTCATGATTATTATCTAGGTTTTTTTATGTGTTTTTTCATCTATTTGATTGTAAGAAACTCTGCATGTTTCCTGTTGTTCACTATGATTTCTCCCATTACCACTCCCAGGATGAATCCGACTTTATTGTTACATAGGTTACTTTATTGTTACTATGATTTATCCATTTACGATTTCATAGGTTACATCATGTAAAGTTGTCAATCTCAAGTTGGTGATGAGCTTTAGTTCTCCAGATTTGGGGCTTTTCTGATATTTTCTCCCTCATGTCATTCCTGCATCACCTCGTTGTTTGAGCATGCCAATTGTCTACCACTTGTACCAATTGGCACATGTCAATCCCCGAGTGGTGCCACATTTCACCTATTTTCAATGAGAGTTTAGGGTTTCTCTAACATATCTTCAGAAATTCGATTCAGTGCTTGCTTGAATATTGTCACATAATACTCATGGTTTGGATTGATGAGCATGTTCTGAATGGTTGGTTGATTCATAAGAACCACCCATATAGTCATCTTGATATATTTCAGAAGTTTTCTTGGGTTTCCTTTTTCACCGTTTCTAGTGGGTGGGATGGTGTGGGGTGATCCATCAATACTGGTGCTCTTGTAGTAGGGAATTTGTTTTTTGGGATATAAAGGAGCATTTGATGTAGATATCCCATTGGATGCATTCATAGATGGGCACGAGAGGTCAAGAATTTAAATTAAAAATATGCAACCTCTAGCATGGCAACCTGAAGGCCGCGAGAGACACCGGTTAAAGATTGTTTTGTGCTGGCCTTAATATAGTCGTGATTTCTTTCTATTATCTTAATGCAAATATATAGTCCGGTCTCATTAAAATGAGGATTGTGGTTGTATTTCTCTTTGGTTGTTTCTCTCTTAATGCTCCAGAAGTTGCCAAAAGTTGCGATAGTTGTTTAGTTTGCCTGTTACAACTTAAAAGTGGTATTTAGCAATGGGAGTCATGTTTTTTAAGGTTCATACTAATATGAAGATCTTGTAATTCTATATTCAGCATAAGAGAAGATGGCCTCTGCTTTGGGTGGTATGAAAACAATTGCCACATCTACCTCATTGGGTAACAATGGAAAGGGGAAGAATTTGGGTGCAATGTTTGATAATTATGGCAGACAATTGTCTTCTCTTTCATTTTTTTCACCCATTTCCTTTAATCGCTCAAGCAGAAGAGGGACTCTGAGATTACGTGACAGAGAGAAGGTAGTTAATACAAGAGCTATGGAAAAGGAGTTGTACTTCAACAAGGATGGCTCAATGACAAAAAAATTGCAGGTCAGAGAAAAAATTATGTTTAAAGGAAGGTCACCTGCACGTGAAACTTCACTGCGGTGGATCTTTCCTTGTCCACTTATATTCGATTTTAATGTGTTATTTTAATTTTTCATGGAGGGTTGTTTTGGCATATTGTCTGGCATTCAATTGCACACTTACTGAAAGCATTGTCAATTTGTCTTGCAGGCGGTGTGAACAAACTTGTTGATCTTGTTGGAGTCACCCTTGGGGCGAAGGGAAAAATGTTGTCTTGGAGAGCAAGCATGGTTCTCCGAAAATAGTTAATGATGGTGTGACAGTAGTTAAGGAGGTAATTTGTAGATGTGTGCTCTAGTTTTCTTTTTAACGTTGTATTAGTTCCCCCTCTTAAATGTCTTAGATTTGGTAGGCATAATTTGAAACTCAAAGGTGAAAGGAAACATATTTGTTACCCAGTGGTCTACTTGGCCTATGGACTAGCCACATTAGAGTAATGCATAAAGCTTTTCACAACAATAAAAGGAAAGGGTTATGGCCGAGTCAAATTTTATTGTTATTGACAGTGTAATGAAATGTATCTCAATGCTATGGTTTTGACCTTTTTATTGGTTGAATTAGAGGACCCAGTTGAAAATATTGGGGCCAAGTAGGTTGGTTTTCCTTTTTGCTGATGGTTTGGTGTATCTAATTGAATTAGTTGCCTAAGGTATTTTTGGTTGCAAACTCCTTTTCATTTTTCATACAGTATTGGCCTTGTGGAATACATTTGATTGTGTGGTCTCGTTAGATCTACAACATTTGTAGTTGTTTAGTCTTATGGCCGAGGTGCACTTTTATTATGGAAATAGTTGATGCAATATTGTCATTTAATCCTTACTGCAGGGTAGCATGTTGAGAAGTTTCTTGTGAAACATTTGGCATTCAAAATGACACTTGATCCTATACAGCATCATGCACTTGACTTCAAAATTCATATTCAAAGTGTGCCAGACAATTCTTGCAAAATTTCAAATATTCATGTTGTTTTAAACCATTATCTTTTTCATGTATTGGATGCTGAAAATGTGAAAAAAACTTTGGTATGAAACCAACTGGTGAATAATTTCCAGCACAACAACCACTTCCAAGACATGATTTAGAAGTAGAACAAATGTGCTTATGAAGCATAGAAAGATATCCTTGATGCATTGTCAATGTTTGGCTAGGGTTATTTTTGGAGAAAATAACTCCTTATTCCTAGAATAGTGATCTTCAATACAAGTAAATGCCAAAGAAGAGAGATCATCGTGTGATGCAACAAAAATGAAATTGGACCCCCAAGGAGAGCTGGTGTGTCTACAATCGCTTTGTCATCATTTTCCCTTGGTGTACCCCGTTCTTTTCCTCCAGCCTGAGTCTTAATTGACTTCTTCTTTCTTCGGGTTTATTTATCAAATTCGTAGAATTTGATAAATAAATACTATCCACAATGGTTGGACTTTAATTTATATTCCCGACTTTATATTATCTCCAATCCTTATAACCAATTTTTAACTTTCAACACTTTTTATTTATACTCCACGTTTCTTTTTAAATAAATAACTTGTAATGAACTTTCGGCTCTATATTTCACCACCCAGCCTTACAACAATCACGCTCCAGACTTATGCTAATTATCTGCCAATCATTTAATTAAACAATTTCATTATACTCCGGCCCCACCTATATATATCAATAACCAATCAAACACTCGTATCATACCTGGCTATCCTCCACACACCTTAGTTAACCTCCGGGCAAGTTCAACGTGCGACCACCGTCCGATGGCCCTTCTCCAAATCAACGACTCTTGGCAATTTCGCTCGGCTTCCAACGTCGGGCTTTAACGTGCGATGGCGTGGGTTAAACGGTTGTTTTCCGGGGTCACTTCGCCACGTGTCGCATTCCCTATGGAATCACTCGCGAATAGGAAATACCGCCTACTCCGCAAAAGCGGTGCGATATGGGCAACCAGCTTTTGTGATTCCGCTCGTGGTTTTGGTAGAGGGCTTGACCACGGGTGCATGTCTGGTTCCGCTATCCTTTTGTTTATTAACTCATGTCCAATCCTCGGGTCAGGTTCCGAAAGCACAACAATTTTGTCTCTTTATTAAGCGGGATTTTTATATTTGAACAGTTTTCATGACCCCGGTTCTCTACACAGACCTCGCCTTCGGGTGGGGTGAGTTCACAGGGTTATCCAACAATTTACGGGAATTCAAAGACATAAGAATGGAATTATCAGTACCCAATCGCCTCACAGTTAAACAATTCTTCACAATTAGCAATTCGAGATAATTCAATGGCAACTATGCTTGGAAATCATTTAACTGGAAACAATTGTTCACACACAGAGGTTTATTGCAGAAATCCCCTCTCTACTCTCCTCTTCCCTCTCTACTTTTATTCATCCAAGGAATTACAATTTATATACATAACATATGGCTCTTCGGTTCCTCTGAGAGGACCGTTCTAGAAATAAAAAGGTATAATTATAATAATTCAACTAACTGAAACTGTTCGACTCCTACAACTCTAACTAGTCTAAGTAATAGAGTCAGCTGAGGTATTGACACCTAGCTGTTACAACTCAAATGTTTTCGAACCCTCCTAGCCACAACATGTGGACAAAACCTCCTACATTGCTGGCTAGTGCCTAATGCCCCCGCATCATCGTGTGACATAAACCTATTAACAAAAGTGAATAGGGAATGATTATTAATTATGGCATACTAAGTTGTCAGTGATTTTGACTATTTGTCTTTAACATGTAAAAATGTTAAATTCCAAACTTACATCATCATGGTATTTTAGTAGATGTGTGATAGGTATTATGATAGTATCATATTACCATTCTTCCTTGAGGAACCCACTTCATCCATTAAGATTGCTTTTCTAAAGAGTAACATTGTAGATAACCTTAAAAACATTTGTTAACTATTTTTGTTCGACCATTTGATTGTGTTTGATATGTAGAACTCATGGCAGCTAGTGTTTCTCCACTCATATTAAATAATTATTTCCAAAAGTTTCTTGTTACTATTACTTTAGGAAAACCATGAAGACTATGAATTTCTTTCACGGACACTTCTGCCACTTGGCTTGTCGTTTATGTACTTTGAGCTCTACAAAAAAAATCTACAAAATTTGTCTATATAAATGACCACAAAAATGTAATACTTACCTTTATATTTCAGTAACCCTGTAATAAAGTCTATTGATAAATCTTCTAGTCTTTGAATATGTATGTGGAATGGTTGAAGTAACCCTAGAGATTTTACTATCTCTCTTTTATTTATTATGCAAACCTGACCTTCTCTTACAAAATTTTGAATATCTTTCTTCATTCCTTCCAAAAATATATTTTTGATCCTTTGAGATGTTTTAAGGAACCCTGCGTCCTACCATCAGAGAGACATGGGACTCCCTTAATATTTGTTTATTCAAATATGCTTGCGTGCATAAAAATATTCTACATTTGCAGCAAAGTATATCTCTCTTTCACTCCCAATGCTCCATAGAGTTCATCCCATCCTTTATAAATTTTAGTTTTTTTTTAGTACTATTGTCATTTTTCCATTATGGAAAGCTTCTTCTAGCCACCTAGGAATAGAAAATGTAATTGGATATAAATTTGAGGCCTCTTCTATTTTAGAAAGAGCATCATGTACTAAAATTTCCTTACCCTTTTTGCAGATTATCTCAAAATTAAAACTTTGCATTTTTTCTCCTCATTTTTGTTAATCTTCCAATGAAATCCATAGCTTCAAAAAATATTTTATGCTATCATGGTATATATTGACTTTAAAGTACCTCCCAGTGATATACTATCCCCATTTTTTATTGCATGTAATATTGCTTCCATTTATTTTTCATACGTAGATTTCACCAAATATTTTCTTTGAATTCCTTGCTTTTAAAAGCCAATGATATCCCTTATCGTGTTAATGTTACGTAAATTCCTTGTCCTAGTGCCTCACACTCTACTATGAATGTTTTACCAAAAGTAGGTGCAACCGATGTTGGTGTAGAAGACATGGCATCCATTAAAAGAGAGAATGCCAAAGTAGCCTCATCATTCCATATAAATGATATTTTCTTCAAGAGATATGTGAGTGGACTTGAAATGCATGCATAATTTTTAACAAATGATCAATAATATCATGTAAGTCTAAAAAATCTTCTAAGAACCTTGATTTTCTTAGGAATAGGTCATTTTGTAATAGCTTGCATCTTTTGAGGCTTCAACTTCACTCCTTCCTTTAAAACAATATGAACCAAATACTCGAATTCTTATTTCCCAAAAGCACATTTGGATATTTTTACATAAAAATGATTGTTCTCAATAATTTTTATAACTTTTCCACATGTTTACTAGTGTGGTATTCCCATGATTTATTATAAATATGTGTATTATCAAAGAAAACCAACACAAATTTTATAAGATGGGATCAAACAAAATTGTTCTTAAGTTGAGCCCGCCGGACTTCAAATGGCGATAAACCATAATTCAAACCAAATTCGCGTTCCAAAATAGCCTGCTGACGTCGGCCAATTTTGTGACGCGAAAACCAAATGAATTCCGCCCTAATATTTTTCGGGTCCGAAGTTGGGCTAGCGTACGGAGGGAGAGTTGTGACGCAAATTTCTTATCAAATTCGCTCTAATCTTTTTCAGGTCCGGATTTCCACTACGCGAGCGGCCCAAACAAAGATCCGCTCCTATCCCTCTGTGACGAAACCATCGTACATGCTGACGTCATCAATCAAAACCCGCCACCCTTTTGACTTTGTAAATAAAACAAATTGCGCCTGCGTCATTTTCATTGTTCCGTGCGCTAGCCAGTCTTCCATGCAACAAAATTCAAAAACCAACTGTTAACGCTTGCTGACCGTTACCTTGCTGAAGAGAATTGAAGCCGAGTATTTCAGGGTTCTTCTGTCATAACCAACGCCTGTTTAAACACGTTTCATTTCCCATAAACAGGTATTTATTCCAATTCCCCACTAAACTCTGTAAAAAATCCCGGTTTTAGTTTTAATTCTGCACTAAGGTCTGAAAAGAAGTTCAGTTTGGTCTTTTTCGTTCCCAGAACTGCAATTATATTCCCAAAACTGGTAATTGTGCCCTTTTTCCACAAAAACCCCGAAATTCCATTTCTGAATCCACAAGAACCAGAAATGGAAGTTCCTGTAGCTCTGAATGTCGTGCCCATCAATGCCCCTCACAAGGACTTGGATTATTTTCCTTTAGCCGATATGGATTTTCAAATTAAGGACTTGCGTCTCAGTGAGAATCCTCTTCGAATATTTTGCCGCTGCAGAGACAATTATTTGAATGGTTTTGACATCTTTGGACTTTGGGAATCAAATCTTCCTATGTACCTTCTCCCCTCAGTCCATATTTTTCCTGAGTTAATCCATTATTGCTACGCAAAGTATGATCCCAACCAACGAGCAGTTTTATCCCCAAGTCAAAATGTCCTTTTCCCAATAACTGCTCAGTCCATAAATGAAATGCTACAATTCCAACTTGGTCAAGCTCTCACTCCCCTGTCCATGGCTGAATTACTTGAGAAATCTACTAAGTTATCCCATGAAGAGTTAAACCGCCTATGCCAAACCTTCATGTTACTAGAGCATCAGCCTAAAAACCCTCCCCCTTATGGTTATACTTTCTTTACTGATGAGGGTAGACTTATTTTAAACATGATATCTTCCATAATGGGCTTCAATACTAGTGAGTATGTTGATCACTTAACCCTAGTATTGTTATCCATTTTTACCCCTGGACAGCCTCCTGCTGTCAAGTACGATTTTGCATCTTATATTGCTGACAAAATCCATGATCACTTCATGAGATTTGAGAATGAGAGAGTATTTAAGTATTCTTCTGTCATATATCATCTCATGATTTACTTTCAGTCAGAAAATTTCCCTTTTTATGTTAAGAAACTTGATGCCAAAGGGAATCCTAGGTCAGTCATCTTTTGGTCTGCCATTACTCACAATTCCTCCGATTCTCCTTATTCCTATAATGAGTTTGTCGACCTTTTTGTTCATCCTGCAACTACCTTGTTGACAGGAGTCTCTCCTCCTAGAATTAACAATGAAATCAAGAAAATCCTTCAGCTCTCAAAGCATTACAAGATAGGTGACTGGTACCTATATCAAAACTACACAAAGATCAGGATATATGGATGTGAATTATGCCCATTCAAACTGCCCAAGTATGTCCCAATGAGACTCTTTGCATTAGAATATTTCAGGCAGATGAATAATTCAGATATAATTCATTTTTGCAATGCAAAGAAAAAGGCTCAACTCAAGATCAAGAGCCAATTAGGTCCCTTCATTTGTAACTCTAGGGAAGCTGGAAAGGAAGCCGAAAGGATTTTAGTAGACTATCTTAGACTACAAAAGAGTTTCTACTGGGTGCCTTATGATCCAAACAACTTTATCCGTGATAGAAGAATGAAAAATAAACTGTCACCATACATCCATCAAAGAATCCCAGAAATAGAACAATATGCTAATATGGATGAATGGACAGAAGGGACATTGGTTGAAAAAGATAGTGAGCAGGTCAATGTTGAAAATGTAATGAAAGATCTTGAAAAGATACTTAACGTAGAATCTTTTGGACAGGTGCAGGGATCTTCTTCAGCTAGGACTTTACAAAAAATTTTGCAGAAGATTAGTATAGTAGCAGTATAATCTAAAGGAAAAGAAAAGGACCCTAATATACAAATAATTGAAAAATTCATAATGAAAGAGCAACCAGAGACTTCTAAAGAACAAGGTCAAGGAAAAATTCCTCCTACTCAGATCAGTGAGCCAGAAATTTCTATTTTACAAACTCCTATGAATATAGAAAAGGGAAAAAAGAGAGAGGCTGAAACAACTACTCCTATTGGTGGCTCTTCTGAACAACAAGATGTTAAAAGGCATAAATTAACTCCCCTTCCAGAAGATGAATCATTTCAGGAAATCCCTGACAGCCAGGGAAGAGAAGACAGTCAGCAAACAGATACAGGTAGTGGGACATCCACTAATTTTCAAAAACAGGGAATACAGAGGCAACAAAGTGCAGAAATATCTTCTTTCAAACCTCCAATAAAAACTGCCTGGGACATCAAAAGAACATTCATCAATATAAAGGCCAGGAACGATCCACTTAGACTTCAAGTGTACAACCAATTTTTGAAGATGGCTCCGAAAAATCAAGAAATATTGATGTCAGCTTATGACATCCAACAGGTAAGATGTTAATGAGCCATTTGAAGCCCAAGGTGCAGCAACCTCAGACAGTTGCAGATTATGTTAGGACTAATTTTGAAGTCTTAGCAAAGGATATCCATCATTTAGATCAAATTGAGCTACACAAGCAAACAGGTGAGATGATTTATTCTACTCTTACGGATAAATCAATGATGACCCATAAGTTGCAGGATTCTTTCGATAATACTAATACACAGTTGCAGCTTGAAAAAGCCTCCTCCCAGGCTAAGGATAATAGAATCAAAACTTTAGAGGAAATAATCATTGGTTTGGGTCATAATCCTAAAGATGTGAAAGGTATTGAAGCTTTGATCAAGAGAAAAGATGATGATATTGTAGCTCTAAGAAAACAATTAAAGTTACCGGCCTCAAGACATCCACAGACTGCAGAAATCATCAAACAAAATTCTGAGGAAGAACTAATGGATTTGCTCTTAAAATTGAATGAGCAAATTACTGCAACTGAAAAAGAGCTTGAGAATGCATTAAAAGATAAGCAGGCAAATATTCTAGTATCTACAGCAGGAGTAGTGACAGGTACAACAACAACAGGTCAGCCAGCAGAATTGTCACAGAGCAACACCGCAAATTTGAACACTGATGAATTAACAAAGTCAATGGAAGATATGAACATTCAGGCCATAGAGCTTCACAAAACAAAGGAACAATTGGCCACTCTAGAACATAAATATGATCTTTCAAAAATGAGTGTTGTTGATAAAACAAGAGAAGTGAACAAATTAGAAAAAATAGTCAAAGCATTGGAAAAGGATCTCACATTGGAGAAACCTTTAAAAGAAATAAATGAAATTCTTTGGGATAATATCATTCAATCAATAAAGGATGTTTGGTCCTCAATTCAAATAATGGATGAATAGAATAACTTAGTTAAATTGGCTCTGGATGAGATTGAGAGATCAAGACAAGATTTGGGAAATATGCCAGAAGAGGCCAATAGACTTATACATTTTTTGAATACTCAGACTAAGAATCAACTTGCAGAAATTGGTATTCAGGACAGGACCGGAACAATTTTGGAAATAAATAGAGTTTTTACTAAAAGAACTCGGGTACAAAATTTAGAACGAAGGTGCTCAGATATGCAAGAAGAAATCATTGCCTTCAGAGAAAGATTGAATATTTTGTTAAATAGAGGATTGCCCAGTCCTATAGTTGCAGAAGATAAGCTAATGGACCTTGATAGTTATGTTGAAAAATTGGACAAATATGCCGATAATCAAGCTAGTTCTTCAACCAGTTCATCAACAGCAGCATTGCCTACAAGGAAAAACCTTCATGACAGATTGGAGAATTTATTTTATCTTGAGCATGAAGTAAATCATTTGTTCCCAAATCAGCCTGATTTCTTCAGATATACTGAGGCTGATGAAACACCAAGAAAGTTGCAAAGGACCAGAGTGCCAGAAGTTCAATGGTGGGAAGAAATGATGGAACTTTTGTAAAAAATTATCCTTACATAAATTTTTGCCTATTTACCATAGTATATCATGATAAAAAGGATAAAAGGATGAACAAAGGTCAGAGAGTATCAGAGCAGTTAAAGAGTATCCGTGAAACGAAATAATCAACATAGAATTACTGAAGAGGACAATAGCAAGCCAAGATATAGGGCCTGCCTCCAGCACATTCTTAAAAGAAGGAAACAACACAACATCAGTTATCATTTTTCTTATCTACGAGACCATTATTTGTCTCTATATTGTTAATAAAATACTTATTAGTTATCCTAGATAATATCTCAATTTGTTATGAGATATTTTGTATAAATACTCCATCTGATTGGAGTAGTAAGTGTGGATTCATATACTTTGCAATAACATTGACTTTTTTCGAATAAAGTGTTGTTGGAGAAATTTCTTTGTGGCTTGGCGTTTGGATGATGAATTGATGCTAGAGACTTTTTACAAGATTCATGTGTCGAACTACGGATCAATAAGTCATTTTCTATCCTGTGTTTTAAGTTTTTATATCTATTTATTATATCAACGTGTTTCATTTCTGAATAATTAATGAAAAGGAGTAATCGGAAAGGTACTTAAGTGTAATGCGGTTTAATCATTATTATTCTAAATGTTTTTCTTACAAACTAGTTATAAGCAGTGAATTCTTAATTGCTCTGTTTTTTACTAGTTTAAAATTTTGATTATTTAGTAAAGAATACTTAAATGCTCTTTATTGATAATCACTCATTTTTCTCTCTTTTAATGTGTTGAAAGATTCTTAGTACCTTTCATCCATTTTAAATCCATTTCATTCTTTTAAGATTTATAATTGTTTCCATGTTTAACTATCTTGCCCTGTAAAACCATCTTTCATTGATAAAATTAATCCGGAGTGAAGCCATTTTTTTTTACTCCATTTACTTATTGGTCTAAATTACTCAATCTTACCCTTAGCTATCGAATTCCACCACCCAAATTCAAATAAAACTCCTAGACTTTATAACTAGCCTAAATTTTCTAAAACAAAGCTAAATTTTATAGAGAGCCCTCTGCGGAGTCACCAGTTGGCTAGATTACGTACCTAAAAGATTGGTTTGTGGTTACCTCGGACCCCTTTCCTCTTTGACAACTTCGAAAATCGAGTGATAACATAGTGGCGACTCCGGCTGAGGACTGAATAATTTAATTGTTACTATTGTTTATTTTATAAACTACGGACGGAGCACGAAGATTAACGGAGTAGCCTTTGAAGCGCACCTTTGCAATTGCACGAGTAAATAAATGCGACGTACGAAACGTCGGACCACATTGCGTCGGAATTGGAACAATGGACGTCGGTACTCTATCTATTGCTTTACTATTCTACATGTTTGCTATTTCACTTTCTTATAGATGCCTCGGGGATATTTGGATGCTTTCTCGGAATTTGTCGATAATCTCCATGTGGACCATTCTTGGAGTTTTATATCATGTCCCCATGTGACATGGGGTATTTTTTTACATCATTGTCTGGGGTGGCACTTCCACTTTTATGGATGGATATTTGGTTCAATCTTCAAATGTGAAAATGTAATGACTTCATGTAGATACATTTTTACTTCATATAATATATTCAAAACAACATTTTTTCTCTTGTGAAAAAAAAGGTAAGTTAATGTTTATCACTCTTGCCTTCAAAACTAGCGATCTTTAGTCTATATTGTTAGTTTATTGATATGGTACGATGGTCTTTTTATATTTTGGACATATCACCTCCTCACATGATTAGCGTTTTCCTGCGATTTCTTTTTTTGGGTACTTTAATTTGTATTTGGAACAATGGACGTCGGTACTCTATACATTTGCTTTACTATTCTACACTCTTGCTATTTAACTTTCTTATAGATGCCTCGGGCATATTTGGATGCTTTCTCGGATTGTCAATAATCTCGATGTGTAGACCGGGTGCGGGTTTATATCAAATCCCTGTATGTGACATGGGGTATTTTTCTATCACTATTTAGGGTGGGACTTCCACATTTACGGATGGATATTTGGGTTCCAATCTTCGGATGTGAAAATGTAATGACTTCATGGGTTGCTTTACTTCATATAATATATTCAAAACAACGTTTTTTCTCTTGTGAAAAAAATGATTAATGTTTATCACTGCGCATTCAAAACTAGCGATCTTTAGTCTATATTCTTCAGTTTTATTGATATGGTCTCATGGTCTTTTTATATTTGGGACATATGACACTCCTCACATGATTGGCATTTTTCTGTATTCCGAGGATTTTGGGTACTTTAATTTGTATTTGGGTATGATGGACGTCGGTACTCTATCTATTGTTTATATTTCTGTCTTGCTATTTCACTTTCTTATAGATGCCTCGGGCATATTTCGATGCTTTTCTATTGGAATTTGTCGATAATCTCCATGTGGAGCATTCATAGGGTTTTATATCAAGTCTGTATGTGACATGGGGTATTTTCTATCCTTTGTATGGGGTGGGACTTCCACTTTTACGGATGGATATTTGGGTTCCAATCTTCGGATGTGAAAATGTAATGACTTCATGGGTGTTTTACTTCATATAATATATTCAAAACAACGCTTTTTCTCTTGTGAAAAAAAAATGATTAATGTTTATCACTACGCCTTCAAAACTAGCTATCTTGGTCTATATTCTTTAGTTTATTGATATGGTACGATGGTATTTTTATATTTTGGACATATCACACTCCTCACATGATTAGCGTTTTCTCTGTTCGAGGATTTTGGGTACTTTGAATTTTTTATTTGGAACAATGGACGTCGGTACTCTATACATTTGCTTTACTCTTCTACATACTTCTATTTCACTTTCTTATAGATGCCTCGGGCATATTTGGATGCTTTCTTTCAGTTGTTGATAATCTCCATGTGAATGAATTCTTGGGTTTTATATCATGTCCTTGTATGTGACATGGGGTATTTTTCTATCATTGTACGGTGGGACTTCCACTTTTACGGATGGATATTTGGGTTCCAATCTTTAGATGTGAAAATTTAATGACTTCATGGACTTTTTTACTTCATATAATATATTCAAAACAACGTTTTTCCTCTTTTAAAGTTTCATTTTTTTAAAATTGAACTTTCTTGTTGCTATCTGCAGAAACGCCTTGTAAGCATCGGAATTGTGACGATTAAACGTCGGAAGAGCGGTATAAAAACGTCGGACGGCGATGTTCAAAACGTCGACCACATTTCGTCGGGATTGCGGCAGGTTTACAAATGTCGGAGAGAAGCGGCGTCCAAACGATGGAGACCACATTTCGTCAGGTGTGATTTACAACCGTCGGAAGAGCGACGTCAAAATGTCCGGACCATTGCGTCGGAATTGCGACGAGTTTACAAACGTCGGAAGAGCGGCGTTCAAAACGTCGGACCACATTTCGTCGTAATTGTGACGGTTTACGAGGCGTCGGAAGAGTGACGTTCAAAACGTCGGACCACATTTCATCGGAAGTGCGACGGTTTACAAAGGTCGAAGTGCAATGGATTGGGAAACGTCGGAAGAGTGACGCTTGTTTTGGAAGCGACGGAAAAGTGTCGATAGTGCGACACTTTTTTAATTGATTTAGGCTATGACAGTATGGTAAACCACGTTTTCCCGCCCTCGAGCTGTCGCTCTTACGACGACTATGTGTCGGAATAGCGGCAATTGACAGTCAAATTTCCATGGAATTTTCTAGTGCACAATACATGTCACTGCATTGTATCTTCATCTCCGTTATCACTATCACTCTTAGAATACACCTCAATATAGTGAGACTTTCCCACCTTGTCCTTAAATACACACTTGTGTCCTGGTGCCCTTGACTTTTGACAACTAAAACAAAGATTCTTCTTTATTCACTTCTTCTGGGTCTCCTCATGGCTAGGTTTCCCAATCATGAATTCTAAAAGGATTAAATTCTTTAATCTGAGGGGAAGGAGGTTTTTAAGAGTGAATTAGTTTTTAGAATCAACATCCTACATGTCCCTGGTCTTATTAATTTCCACACGAAAAGTAGTTGGTTCAAAGCCTTTGACCCATCCACATAGAGACCTAACAAACCCCTCTACAAATAACATCACTAATATTTCCTTTGAGATATTTGTGACCATATCTGTCTATGAAAATATAAAATGTAAGCCTTTGGAATTATTGTCTACCTAATCATACCAACTCTCTAAAATGAAACTTTGGATACTTCTTTGTCAAACCACTCAATGAGTCTTAGTGAAATCAATATATTAAGTGATGTTGTTGTGATCCATAATAACCAACCCATGGTACCGGCCTCATGGGCCTTGCCATCAAGTGTAATGTAGCAAGAATAATAGCCTTCTCCTCTATCATCTAATGCAATTGGAAATGTGTATCAATTTTGTAATCATGATTCGAGCTAAGAATTTGGATTATCCATCGAAACGGAGTGGTCACCTTCCCAAATTATTTTGCGGCTCATGGATTACGCATCAAAAACCTATGAAACGGTTTAAGGTCTGCTTTGTTCTACGAAGGTGGCGAAATTAGTAAAGCTCATGGCATCCTGGAGCTCTCATCCCGATACTCTATACTCCATATAATATTCATAAGGAACCCCCTAACTATAATTCTACGGTAGGTCCTTTGTTGTCTGGGGCAGGAGCATTTGGGTGGATATTTTGTTAATTGGGCATGAATAAATTTATATATTAGTACGAGCATGGACGCATTCAACACTAATGGGCCCTTCACCATTTATTGGCTCTTTTCGGGTGGAAGTCCGTTTGTTTTCATCCCTTTCATTAGGTCTACCTTCTCATTTTGGCCTTTAGCGAAATCATTTATTTCCATAAGAAAACTATTTAGGTTTATTCCTCCTTTTCACCCATGTTTGGCTCTTCAATATTAGGTGTTCCTTCTATCCCTTTTCCTTTATCTACGTTTGTTTCCTCACTCTCAACTATCCGGAATATTTTCTTCTCTAATAGGAATGGGTTCTCTATGTGCGTGCCTTCTCCACATAATTTATCCTATAAAATTTCTCTCCTCGACATGAAAATCATTAATAAGCTACCCTTAAGTACACAAGCTTTGTCCAAGAACATGCTTTGATACTACTATAAAATTCCCTTTCGAAAAATCCTTAAATTTTCAATGAATTTTTAGTTTGTATTAGCAAGTTTCCGGTGATGTTTTTGTCAAAAAAATTGTTTTATCACCATTGTAGGTGTAAACATGACTTGTTTAACTCGGAGTATTTGTACAAGGCATTAGAAACACTTTTCCTCAACACATATAATTTATCATATACTCAACAATTCACATGCAAGAATATTTAATGTTGACACAAATATAGTGACACTAATGACATATATTTTTATTTTCTCTTCAACGAAAATAGTTACAAATATAGTAATAAACAATGTTTCATATTGTTTCAAAATGTGTACAACACGCAAGATAATGCAAGATAGCTATGTTGTTAATAAAATCGCATATTAAAAAAAGCACTATGTAGAGGAACCTGAATCTGTACATAGACTTGAAACTCCACTAAATTTCAGTCTCTCTTACCTATTCGTAGGAGACACAATGATATTATTTCCTATTGGTAAAGGGAAAAAATTTCCCCAATGAGTTCATCCTCTTGAAACATGAACTTTAAGCTACGAATAGGGAGCACAAGCATGAGAGAATGAGTGGAGTACAACTCTTGCAAAGAAAATAGTTTAGACACCATTAAAGTGTAACCAACAATAAAAGTGAGGCATTGATTTCAATCAACAAGAATAGTATAGTTGCATACATTCCATATTTGAGCTCCGATAGAAAGAGAACAGGAAACCAACAATGAAGTACATAGATCCCTCTTAACAATGAAACTCATGCCCTTTTACTCATCCATAAACACTCCAATAAATACATTCAACGTGACACTTGGTGACAATGATAATTTTCTCTTTTAGCAAAGATAACTCAACCCCTTTCTATTTTTCTAAACTCGTCTTATTCCTAACAAGGAGCTATGTCATGTACTATCTTCCCTTCAAAAAATCAGCGAATGGTTTTCAAGTTGATGCTCTTATTGGGTCTTATCCAAATCTCAAAATGGTATAAAAAACATAATGTAAGAAAGTAAAATCAATTGATAACACCTATTTTCTTAAATTGCCTTCTACAAATCATCTTCTACGTTAGATTATCCATGTTTGAAATTTGGTGTTTTCTCTCCTTGAACCGGTTAGAGTGTATACTTTCAACATTGAAACCGAGTTATGGTAGCTAGGGTTTTTCAAAAGCTAAAATCCTCTCCAAAAACTATACGAAGTTATTTTCTCAAAAACAAAAGTGAATGAATGAGAAGTCTCTCAATTTTTCTCTTTTATAAAATTATGGCCACTTTTGTCTCTATTTTACCTTCAAGTTTTATAAAGTCACTTTATAATCTTTTCACTTTATAAAGTTAAATGACTTTTCACTTGCACAGGAAATATCCTCTTTTCACACCTTAGACTTTTCTAATGTTCCCTAGGAGAATTAATACCCCTTATTAATTATTTCCCCACTTTAGCTTATGATAACCATGTTAGGCTAGCCGAGACTTCATCGTGTACTTCCTAAATGGTGGGGGACATTACAACACAAAACCGGGTCAACAAAATGGTGCTAGGAGAAGGACCCATCCAAATGTAAATGGAAAATAAAGTCATAAACGACAAACCATTAGGTCATCTATTGTCCACTAGGATCCATACATACCTTCCCCATGTAAAATTTATACTAGTTCCTCGAGCTACAACTTGTACTAACCAACAATGAACCTACTTATCCAACTCGGTCATATGTTCGGGATAGAAATTGACAAGGTTCTTCAAAGATATCATGAGATTGTTTCTTGGACACAAGACAGATTGGAATGAAATTATTCTATCCACAAAAGTTTGCCTCACCACTTAGTTACTTCTCTCGAACTTCAATTACAAGAACCCATAACAACGGATCCACATGATATCTCTTAGTCTACTCAATGATAGATTGCATGAAATTTTAACTAGTAGAATCATAGATCTTAATCAATCGACATGTGAACAACCTATTGATGAAACGATTCAACCAACTATGTTTGGATTTTAAGTTCTCCTCCCCTCTCTTTTTAGTTCACCCTTTTCTTCAAGGGACTCCTATAGTGAATAAGGCTCTTCTTAGTCATTGAAATTCGAAGGATATTTAAGAACGGAAAAAAAAATCACGGTAACCTTGGTAACAATCGGGGGAAACCAAAAAAAAATCTTGCGGCTCCTTGGCTTGATCGGGATGATGTAGATGTCCACTGGCGTACAACAACCTTTGCTTAGGAATCCCCACAAGTTTCTCCAAAATTTGACCACGATTCCAGCGACTAAGTAGAATCCACATCAAGGAATTTATGTTGGCTATCGGACAAACGAGTACTTGACTTGTGAGGGAATGGTTTATAAATTGTTTCCTCATACGTTCGAGGGAAGGAAATACTTGATACTTTTCTTAGCCTCTCAAAAATATTGTTTCTTGGGAAAAATTTGAAGCTGTGTTTCTAGAAATATGGATACAATAAACCACAAAGATTTTGCCGATTACTAAATTGTCAAACATGAAAATGGAAGGTAAAGAGAAGAAAAAATATTTCAATGTTAGATTTCTTTCATTAAAAAATAAAATCCCTATTGAATATATGCATGCACAATTTATTTGTTGTATAATATGTGAAGGACTTACCACATGATATTTTGATGTGGGTCAGAGAGAGCAAAGACCTACTCTACATGTAACCTTTGAGGAAGCCTTGGTTCTAGAAAAGGATATTCTTAATCTCAAACCCGATCTTGATAAACATACTAATAAAACTTCTTCTTCTTGTAAGAAATAAAAAATACAAAACAATCCTCTAAAAGAGTCATCTCCTTTTTGATTTGGAAAACACTCCAAAAGGCTCTCAATAAAAGTTTCTAATTTAGAAAAGCATTCGGTAGAGAATTTCTTCGAACAAATCCAATTTTAAGAATCCTTATAGGATGTCTTTCCAAATAAGAACAACCCCTCAGGTTGAGGGATTTTTCTTGAAGTTTTGCACTTGAAACCATACAATAAATCATTATTGAAATTTCCTCTGATGGCGATGCGGAAGGAGGCTAAAACTTATAGTGAAAATGAAGATGATCAGCCACCGCTATGACCATTTTTTTGAACTCATGTTTGTAAGAAGACCTTGGTCCAATTGGCTGAAAACCAACACCGGTATAATACACGTAGTAAAGGATCTAATTAAAAGAAATATTCTCTTCATGTCGATAAAGCTAAAAGCACTAAAACACGATGAAATAGATATGCAAAAATTTGTTGTCATAAACCTATATTACAACCCCATTGAAGACTTGAAAAAAACAAAAAGCAAATATTTCTCTATTTGAATTGTTAGAAAATTACGCCAATTGAGTTGAAAGGTTGACAACATTTTGCGTGAAAATTACGCAAAAATAAAGTTGTTGAAAAAAAGTGCCGCTAGCTTTCAAAGACCGGCATCTAATCAAATTCAAATTTTTGAGGCACCGTTAGAAAATATTCCCACAAAAAAGAAAACCTCTTCCATTCTTGCTTACTTATGAGATATTTAATCATAATGCGCATAAAAGCTACTACTACATTTGGCGGAAATTCCGACACACATTTCCAGCTTTTGACCAAATGTCGGAAATTTTCCCAAATTTTTTCCATCCCCGCCGAAACCGTCGCTATCTGACGTCTGTAAGTGTCGCAATACCGACACTTAAACTAGTGTCGCAATTACGACGTTTAAAGGAAGACGTCGCAATTGCGACACCATTGCCCAAAGCGTCGCTATTGGAGACGACTCTAAACGTCTCATGTTGCGACACAATATCTAAGTGTCGCCATTGCGACGTTTGGGCTGCAAATCTAATAGCGACGCCTTTCCTTGTCGGTATAGCGACGATTATTTTTCGACGCTACATAAAAATACCAAGCTTATATGGGCCTAAATAAAAATTCGAAACTTATATGCGGCGCTACATAAAAATGTTTCGTATTTATGCATAATAACTACGTTTGATATCACGCGGCACATTCGCTCTTTGTTCTTTGAGAAACGACGTTGCCACAAGCATTCGCTCGGCTCTTGCGGAGACAGCATTTGCCCTCGGCATTCGCCTCGGCGTTCGCCTCGGCTCTTGCGAGCATTAGCCCTCGGCTCTTGCAAATAGTGATTCTTCTTTATGAGGCCTTCCTCCTATAGTAGGGTTGACTCTATTTGGGTTTTGGTCAATTCCATTGGATTGTGTTGAGGTACGTAGGGTTCTGCAGCAGATGTCGAGAGTGAAGATTGATACCCTCTATTATCTTTGTCACCCAATAGGAGATTTAAATTTTCCCAAAGAAACGCTTATTAATTTGGCGACCATTATTTCTCACCTTTAAAAACCTACATTTAAGTAGAAAACAAGCATTTCATTTCAACTACAAAAATCTATTAGTGTTCAAATGTACATGTGTGCTACATTAACGTACGATATCACGCGCGCATTCGCCCTCGCTCTTCAAGACACCATTCGCCCTCGGCATTCGCCCTCGGCTCTTGCGGAACCTTTCGCCTTCGACGTCGCCACGAGCTCTTACCCAGTGACATTCGCCCTCGACGTGCTTTGAGCTCTTGCGAAACGACGTGTCCCCACGGATTCGCCCCTCGACTCTTTCGGAATAGCATTCGCCACCGTCGCCCTCGGCTCTTGCGAACGACCTTTGCCCTCGACGCATTCGCCCTCGGCGTTCGCCCTCGGCTCTTGCGAAACAACATTAGCGCCCTCGAGCGTTTGCCCTCGGCTCTTGCGGAGACAACATTCGCCTAGAAGCTCTTGCAAAAATGGCTGAGATTCTTCTGGGGCCCCTCCTAGTAGGGTTGACTCTATTTGGGTTTTTTGGTCAATTCTATTGGATTGTGTTAGGCTGTATGGTTCTCTCTGAATGTCAAGAATCAAGATTCAATACCCTCTATTATCTTCATCACCCAATACAAGATTTAAATTTTTCCCAAAACGCTTATTAATTTGGTGACCATTATTTCTCCACACTTTAAAAACCCTACATTTAAATGAAAACAAGCATTGCATTTCAGCACAAAAATCTATTAGTGTTCAAATGTACATGTGTGCATCACTTGTGTGGGGTATTCCTTTCCACTTTACGTATCCAAGAATGTGTACATTATGATTCATATTTTTTGTGATTTAGATTGCCTTGAAAAAGGAAAGGTAAATTATTTCCCATGGAAAAAGAAGGTTTTCCATTTTATAGAGTTGTTTGGACTTACGTGGAAAAATTTATGGTATGCTTTCATATTATGTAGTTTAAGTTTGAATTAACGATTATTCTACATGAAAATATAATTACCTATAGAGTAATGCCTTCATCACTAATTAAAATTATAGGCTTTCAATTTCCTAGACTCTAACTCATCGATGCTAAATTCTAGGTTCTCATTGGTGGATCACTCTTCCATTGATTTCCTTTCCCTCCTGGATCTTGTCATACTTTAAAAGTCATCAATGATACATATATTATTTCGGGTATCCCAAAAGGCTTTATAGTAGAACATATTGTGAAGTTTTTGACACTTGAGGATTCTTTTTTAGAGGCACCGCGTGAGTACATGCTATCGAGTTATATATTAAGCAACTTGTCCTTAATAACCACACTATGAGGTAGGTTCAACCGAGTTTGAACTTGTTGGGACATAGCATATGAAGTTGTGTGATGAGTCCATTATCACGAGGTCTATTATAGTGAAAAAAAGTGGTATGTAATGATAGTTATTATGTTAACATTGCTAGAAACATTTTGAGAAATTATCCATGCTATCAAGATGTCAAAATTCCGAACATTAGGTGTCAATACTCGTAGCTAATAGATAATAATAATAATATAAAAAAAATCCATCTTTATTCTTGAAATATGATTGTTACACATTGGTAACCTAGTTCATGAGTTACTATCACCCAAAGATTGCAAAACAAACTTAAAATATAAATTAAACCAACATGAGAATCAACAGGGTTTCTCGACAAAATCATGCCATAACCTGGCATTTGGAAACCCAAATTTGAATCCATCATAAGTAATACAATGCAAACTCGGATGGATTTTCAATGCATGTTTGCATGCTACACTTATTCATCTAGATATCATTTTTAAATGGAATAATTAGTCAAGCCCACGGTCCTTTTTATGTGAAAAATTTCAGCTCTGTTTGGGCTCTTTTTTTGCTCCACCACCTCCATAAACCGATGTTATAGGGTCTCGCCCCCCCACCCTAGGGGTCGTTCCTCGCCCCCTGCGTGCTCGGGGTCTTGGGGAATTCTAGGGGATGTTTCCCCTCACGCCCCCTCCGTCCCCTCACCACCCCTTTTAGTTTATGGTTTCGTGTTAAAATTTGATGTGCCACTTAGCATATTTGAGAATCCAAGTGATTGATTAGGATGGTGACATGGTTGATCTTGATATATTCGTGCGAGAAGTTGGATGCGAGAGACTAGTGGGGCATTAACTTCGAGCATTTATGCTCATTTATCGGTATGATGATATCATTTGATATTCATATGTTATGTTTTATGTTTTATGTTTCCAGACATAACTTATTTGCGTTTAAGTTTTATGTTTGAGACTTGAGTTGTAAACCGAGTTTAAAACTCTATTTTGAATCTTGATATAATATGTCATATGATATCTTAAACTTTATTTTCATTGTACATTGTTAGTAGTTACATTAATGATTATATAGTTACAAACTTACAAACTTACATGCATGATTGTATGATGTATGTTTTAACTTTTAACTTTTAAATTTGTTTCGATTATATGATTCATCATTCATGCGATTTGTAATTTTATCATTTATGATTTATCTTTCATGATGCAAGTGTATGATGATTTGTATATACATTCCTTGAAAAAATATAGTTACATTTTAAATATTAAATTTTATAATTTTTATGACCCTGACGTCCCCACGTTTTCACGAAAATTGTTGGGCTTTTGCATAGGCCGCTCCTTCCCTCATCCCCTCGCTCCCACCTCCAGGGGACTTGGTGGAACATTGCCATAAACATATGCAAACATATATCATGATCTTGGAATTCCATTACATATGTATGTGCCAATGTTCCATAATCTTGCCCCATCATCAATTTAAGAAATTTCCATTGACTATCAAATTATGGAGGGGGGGGAACTTTCCTAACATAACATTTGGCTCAAAATCGGGGGACCATCTTGTTATGAGTTGAATGAGAACTATAGATATTTGAAGAAGTAGATTAGTGCCTTTTCCTGCGGCCATGGAGTCATATACGGTCATCCATCACAAAAATTTGTCTTTGTTCATTCTCACCTTGAAAGTTGCAAAAAATCATGCCCTAATTGAAACGACACTAAATTTAGAAAGATATAATAAAAATGCAAGCTAAAAGTGCCCTATTAATACAAAGGGAAAACCTTCCTACCTACCCTAAACGAGATAAATTTTGATTGAATAGGAAACATAGTATTTCCTATGGAGTTGATCCAACAACTTGTTAAATGTATGGGACTAAATCATGCATTTGATTTCCGGGGAAACATGCGCATGAAGAGAAAAGTGCGAATTAATGGAAAATCCATACATGCCACTTATAAAAACTGCAGAAAGGTCAAATACTTAAGGCCTTAACTTAATTTGAATCCAAAAATGACAAAACGAGGATTAGTGAAAACACGAGAGTGGTGTGGGTGAACAACATAAATAAAAAGTGAAGATACCTTTCCCCAAGATGCCTTTGTCACCGTTGTATGAAAAACATGTTTTCCTTTCCCTTTATACATGCAAGTGAATGCATTATAGGTATGGTGTTTTCCCGAATAGGAGAAGCCTACTTAAATATATCATTTGTGGATTGAATTTTTGGGTGCCACAACTATTGCAATGACATGTTTCCGAGGTAGATTATTAAGGCATATTTGAAACTCTAACTCATCCTTCGATTGTCTTATTAGAAATTATTTCAGTTTTCATTTTGTGTTTTCAAGTTAGATATTGTTTTCAAGTTTTTACATTTATAATTTTATTGCAATGTGGCAGAATCGTCGAGCCGGTGCGGGAACCTGCCCGGGAACGGGATGATCGCGAGAAGAGGCGAGGCGGAAGAACATGTAAAGTGCCTGACATTGCTCTATCTTTAGGTATTTTAGTTATTTACATAATTGAAATAATATTAATTTTGTTCAAATATGCGAGACACCTAGCCATGGTACGCTTTGATGATTCCCTCTTTGAGGAAGAGCTTTTTTCATCCCTATCTCCGGTGTTGTTGTTGCAAAAAAAGGCACGAGATGCAACGACTAGAATTTAATGCTTTGATAGATCGCCTCAAACACGGAAACGAGAAGAGAGGATACAACATCTTATAGGCGGCTAAATAGATATCGAGGTAATAATAAAAAGTCAAAAGGATATTTTTTTGTTACGCATGAGATGGTGTGATAGTTTGATTTTTAATTTTTACATTGACTAAACTAACAAAAATTTCTTTTGTATAGCAAGCGTCTTACGGCATTTCTTTGAACCGGTGTTGATGGTAGTGGGACACAGAACGAAGATTGCCCAACAACCCTCTCGTACATACTCATGGGTGCTAGCCAAGAAACACCACCCAAGGCGACACTGACCAAGCTACATGAACGTCGGCTTGGCAATGATGAGGCGATATGGCCGGCTACATTATTGCTGCGGAGCTACACGTGTCGGCTCCACGGGGACCATTAATAGCACGTTGTTGGTGAACGATGAGGGTGTCCCTATAAAAAGCATGTACAACCCGGAGTAAATTTTAATATTTTAACTATTTCATGTACTTTATCTAAAACATATTTATCATGATTTTTATTTTTAAATTAATGATAATATCTTCTTTTTTCTTTTAGTTTTATTACGTAAAAACAATGAGTTCTACGCGAGTTACGGAAATAATGCGTTGGTAATTTTGGCCCAACCATACGTACGGGGTGGAATTCCCGGAATTCCAACTTTGAAAAAAAGAGCTTTTAGATTATCTAGAAGCCCTTTTAGGGTCGGCACATTTAATGAGAAAAGCGGTAGCTGGGTGCGTAAACAAATATTGAAATATACCGAGGACACCTATAGGACGCAGTGCAATTTAACCTAGATATGAGCGTCCTCTCGCATGATTCAGAGGAAGTGAGTGGAGAGCACTCATCCATGACGGAAAAAGAGAAAAGGGCAAAGAAAGAAGGAAAAATGCCAGCCGGACCCTTGATTAAATTACAACTTTAATTCAATAGCTTTAATTTTCTTTATGTCTAAAATAAAAGTGTGCTACGTCATATACACTTCAATATTTTGATCTTCCGGTTGCCCCGACACCGAGCAACCAAAGCACGAGATAGAGAAAAAGGGCCATCACAAGCTCGGCCGGAAATTTGGCTACTTGAAATTAGGCACGGGGGTGTAGTATAAGTAGCTAAACATCTTATAATTAATTGTATCGCCTTCAACGTTTTTTGTAATCCTGTCGGATATGATTAAAAATACACAATCATATATAATGTAGGGTGATGACTTTGGAACAATAACTACGGAGGAAGATAAAAATATTGCTTTGCGTTTTTGGCTATCAAGTGGCATGGTTGAACGTCGAAACTTGGGGCGGTCCCAAGATCTACAATGCACGATAAGGTAAAACATTAACCTTTCAATATTTTTGTTTTCGTCCATAAATTTAATGTCTAACAACTTTGTTTAAATCGAGGGAGCAACACTACGACGGGGTAAATAACCCGAGTTTTAGAGCCGGATGTAGATGATCCTCTCGTACGGCTTTGATCATTGTAGTGGGGACAGGCGACAATGTTGCTATCGGTGAGAGACCATGACGGTAATTAATTTCCACTTATAATTTTTTCTAATTATACCTTGATGGTTGTCCTTATAACGTTTTTTGTTTAAATGTGAGAGAATGTTCCCTTGAGGATCTTACCACCGGAGGAGAGAGCAGGCAACGGTCCCATGGCGACAAGCCAGTGCACCGGGTAAATAATCTCATTGCAATTTTTTTATTAATATTACCGAACTAGTTCAATGATATTTAAAAAGCTGATAATTAAAATTTAATTATCTTGTTTTTGGAGAAGCGCGATCTTGATCCTTTGGAGACGGTTATCGTGACAATGCAACTAGGTCGACGCGTCGCTTGGTGCACCGGAGTAAATAATCTCATTGCAATTTTTATTAATATTACCGAACTAGTTCAATGATATTTAAAAGCGACAATTAAAATTTAATATTATGTTGTTTTTGTGAGCGATGCCCCGTCCTTTGGATGAGCCCGAGACATCGTGAATACACAACTAGGTCGGCGATGCGGGTTGAAAGGCACGAAACGGGAGCGAGCACGATGATATTGATGATGTAATTAGGAGCTTTAAAAATAGGGAAGAAGAAAAAAAGAAAATTTGACAATGTAAAATATTGTATTATTATAAGACAAACGTTACCATACTTGGAACATTTTTTTGCATTATATAAAAACTCATTTATCATACTATTTTATGTCAAGCATTAATTGCAATATTTCCTTGCGTACTTTTGTTGAATTGTTTTTTTACTAGTTATTGAATATTTTTTTTATGCTCATGAAAGTAAAAAATTGAAATATAGATTGGGTATTGGGGAATTGAGAGTGATGTGTGAGGGGGGGGAGGGGTCATAAGAGCTACCTTCACGTAGTTGTCCCCATTTAGTAGAGAATAATTTATTGGAGCGATTTAATCTTGGAGAAAACCTCCCTTGATCAGTAGTAGCAACAAAAAAGTCCTTGTTGACTTAGTTGCTACTCTTTGAATCGTGGGAGGCTTGTTCAAATTCATGCGACTCAATAGAATTGTTCTTGAAGCGAAGAGGAGCTTATTCGGGTATGTTTTGACATTTTCAACATATGTTCTAACATTATCACAGAATGCATCTTAGAGTAAAAAATACTACATCACTTACTTGTATTTATTGTATAGATAATGATGGATTTTGATTGACTTGTGATGCGGTACAAATCCTCTTGCATCATGAGCAATACAACTTGTCAACCAGAGATGCATGTCCGGGATATTTTTGCTTGTGCGCTTGACCGGAGTTCGTAATGTCACATTTTGTAAGTTCCTTTACGATTCATAATTCAATATTAAGCTTGTGCCATGATTATTATCTAGGTTTTTTGTATGTGTTTTTTCATCTATTTGATTGCCAGCAACTATGCATGTTTTCTGTTGTTCACTATGATTTCTCCCATTACACTCGAGGATGAATCTGAGCTTTATTGTTACATAGGTTACTTTATTGTTACTATGATTTCTCCATTTACGATTTCATGGGTTACATCATGTAAAGTTGTCAATCTCGGAGTTGGTGATGAGCTTTAGTTCTCAGATTTGGGGCTTTTCTGATATTTTCTCCCTCATGTCATTCACGCATCCTCGTTGTTTGAGCATGCCAATTGTCTACCACTTGTGCTGATTGGCACATGTCCAATCTACGGTGGTGCCACATTTCACCTATTTTCGGTGAGTTTAGGGTTTCTCTAACATAGCTTCGGAGAAATCGATTGAGTGCACACTTGAATATTGTCACATAATACTTATGGTTTGGATTGATAGAACGTATTCTGAATGGTTGGTTGATTCATAAGAACCACCCATAAATCTCCCTTCCTCAACACCTGAGAAAATAAAAATTTCTTTGACGAGGGACGATTTCAATACTTTGAAAACAAACTTCTATTCCCTTCAATAACTCAAAAAAAAACTATTACACTACTTCCTCAACGAGAGGGATTACAAAATTATGAGCGCACCACAAAACGCGATTGCATAAACCAACTCAACATGCAATTTCAAAACAAACATACTCTGTCTCTAAGACACTCTCACGTGTTTTCCCTTTCGCCTTTAAACGTACATACACATAAAAAGTTACACTCGATTTTCCACTTTTTACACCTTTGCTATGTAATAAAAAATTTACGTCTTGTCTATAAAAAAAAAACTGCAAGCTTTTCGACCTTTTTATTTTTATATATTGAACATATAAAACATATTATAATAAACCCTCTTTAAAAAAAATAAAATTAAAACTAAATTCTATGGCCACCTTTCATTTCGCATATGATATATATACTTGTATATATAATGTATCAAAACATTAAAAAATTATTCTAGTGGACTTCAAAGTCTAAATAGATTGAATTTCAAACCAAATTAGCGTTCCCAAGGAAATGGGATGTTTGACGTACGCCTAATTTTAACTCGAATTCTCAATCCAATGTGCCTATAAAAAATTCGGGTCCGGTTTTCGGGTTTTGATTCCCTTCAATTTCATGCGATCAATATTAATGCTCCACGTGTCCTCCTTTTGAATTTACAAAAGCTTGTCGGGTAAATTTACCTTGTTTGTTTAATTTACGGATTTGGTGAATTGCGTTAATCTTGTTGTTATGTTTAAATACAATCACATGCGAAATATACTCATTGTGTGATCACAAAAAAAACTTGCGGGAATTTTAATCTTGAATTAAATTTACGGATGGCATGCAAGCAACCTCCAAAAAAAAATGTTGCTGTACATCTAGTCATACTGTTTGCAGCGGTTGAAGTTAAAATTCAACGACACGAGGTTTAATAAGTAGGGGTATAAAGGTAACTTTTTGTCGATAGTCTTGGATTAAGATCATCTATTCATTTTTGTAGGGTCTTATGGTGTTTGGTTTTTTAGTTTTGGGTTGGGTTTATTGAGTCTAAGATAGTTTTTGAGTGAAAAAATTGCTGTATCGAGGTATTAAAAAATTTTGGTTCTTTTGTCAAAATTTATGAGCTTGTTAGGAAATACAAAGCTGACAATGGTTGTATCTTAAATTTGTGGAAAATAATTTGAAATGAAACCTTTTTGTTTAGGTTGTTGCGGCGGTGCAAACCCCATTCAAATTACTAGGGGCATTGACAAGACAATAAAGGCCCTTGTTTGAACTCAAAATTTTGTCAAAGGAGAATCCTTTACTTGCCCAGGTAAGTGGATTTTCCTTTTTCTTGATGGTTTGGTGTATCTAATTGAATTAGTTGCCTAAGGTATTTTTGGTTACCAAAACTCCTTTTCATTTTTTCATACGGTATTGGCCTTGTGGAATACATTTGATTGTGTGGTCTTGTTAGATCTACAACATTTGTGATTGTTTAGTCTTATGGCCGAGGTGCACTTTTATTATGGAAATAGTTGATGCAATATTGTCATTTAATCCTTGCGCGGGGTAGCATGTTGAGAAGTTTTTGTGAAACATTTGGTATTCAAAATGACACTTGATCTGTCTGACATCTGCCTTGACTTCAAAATTTATATTCAAAGTGTGGAACAATTCTTGCAAATTTCAAATATTTAGGTTGTTTTAAACCATTATCTTTTTCATGTATTGGATCTCTTTGAAAATGTGAAAAAGACTTTGGTATGAAACCAGGCGGTGAATAATTTCCGGCACAACAACCACTTCCAAGACATGATTTAGAAGTAGAACAAATGTGCTTATGAAGCATAGAAAGATATCCTTGATGCATTGTCAATGTTTGGCTAGGGTTATTTTTGGAGAAAATAACTCCTTATTCTAGAATAGTGATCTTCAATACAAGTAAATGCCGGAGAAGAGAATCATCGTGTGACGCAACAAAACTGAAATTGGACCCCCGAGGAAGTACAGTGTGTCTACAATCGCTGCGTCAGCATTTCCCTTTAGTGTAACCCATTTCTTTCCTCTGACTGAGTCTTAATTGACTTCTTCTTTCTTAGTTTTTTGTTATCAAATTCGTAGAATTTGATAAATAAATACTATCCACAATGGTTGGACTTTAATTTATATTCCCGAGCTTTATATTATCTCCAATCCTTATAACCATTGTTTAACTTTCAACACTTTGTATTTATACTCCACGTTTCTTTTTAAATAAATAACTTTGTAGTGAACTTTCGGCTCTATATTTCACCACCCGGCCTTACAACAATCACCCTCCGGACTTATGCTAATTATCCGCCAATCGTTTAATTAAACAATTTCATTATACTCCGGCCCCACCTATATATATCAATAACCAATCAAACACTCGTATCGTACCTGGCTATCTCAGCACACCTTGGTTAACCTCGGGCAAGTTCAACGTGCGACCGTCAGAATGGCCCTTCTCAAATCAACGACTCTTGGCAATTCGCTCGGCTTCCAACGTCGGGCTTTAACGTGCGATGGCGTGGGTTAAACGGTTGTTTGCAGGGTCACTGTGTCTTCCTTGCCTTCCTATGGAATCGCTCGCGAATAGGAAATACACTTCTCACTTAAAGCGGTGCGATATGGGCAACCCGCTTTTGTGATTCATCGTGGTTTTGGTAGAGGGCTTGACCACGGGTGCATGTACGTAGTTCCGCTATCCTTTTGTTTGTTAACTCATGTCCAATCCTCGAATTCGAGGGTTCAGAAAGCACAACAATTTTGTCTCTTTATTAAGCGGGATTTTAATATGTGTATTATCAAAGAAAACCAACACAAATTTTATAAGAAAATTGTTCAAAAGTCGAGCCACATGGGACTTCAAACGGCGATAAACCATAATTCAAACCAAATTCGCGTTCCAAATAACTTTGCGCGTCGGCCAATTTTGGCAATGGCAATTTCTTATCAAATTAAGCCCTAATATTTTACGGGTCGGTTCCAGCTGGCAATGACCCAAACAATCACTCCAATCGATTTTTGCCACGTGTCCTCAATAAAAACTTGCCTGCTCTCGGTACAACGGGTGCATTCGATGGCGTTTAAGGTGATGGGACATGGATATGGCGATTTCATATCATTCGCATTAACATTTAACTTATTTGTTCAATTAAGTTTTCACATCAAATCTAGATTAATTAGTGCAACAACGCTGACCGAGATCGGACCTCCACTCCTGCGAGCGATTCCGCACGCTCCAATTTGATCGACCTTCGGCTCTCATTATTAATGATGGGAGATTCATTATGACGGCCGTCCTTTGATTGCATTGCGAGAAGGGTCGACATAAAAAATGGCGTTTAGCCATGGTTTTCGAACAAGCGGGGGATTTTGCTGGATTACTATTTGTCCCAGTAAGCTGCCGGCCCGATAAGGAGAAGTGGCAGTAGTTTCTGCTGAACTTTCTTTGCATATTTCCATTTCTCTCGATTCATCTGCAATGCATCTTCCTCTGTTAATTGGGTCTGCTTCTTCGTCTCTTATTGCTTGTGCACGAGATTGCACCCATGCCTCGTGCGTCATGGGATGCGTTGCCGCGAGAGGGAACACTAGAGGTCGATCCGGCGCGCTCCCTCCGGCACCTCACGCCAGAGATGACCTCCGGCGGTCAGGTGATTATTACTTAGGTAGATATCCAAATACTAGGAGTGGGGCGGGGGTCGAGAAAAAACAACATCGGCCATAAATGTGGATTCACACTCTCGGCTTCCCCACCGCTAGTTCACCTTCTCCCACCGACGCGCCTTTGCGCCAATTTTCGCACGATTGCACTCTCAACGCCGCGAATCACGGCTATAGTCAGCATGGTCTTGCGCCGAGGAGGCCCAAACGGAGGAAGAATGCACCCATCGGCGGGTCTAAGCTCGGAAAAGCCGGCCGGCATTCGGGCCTTCGGGAGGGGAGCCGTGGCATGCATGAGGAGGTAGCACCTAGCGATCCTGGACCTTCCGAATTAGGATGAGGTGTAGAATCGTGGAGGAACGTGAGTGGATTAGTTTGGTTAATTTGTTTTCTTGCTTAGCGAGGCCAGTTAATTGAAGTGCTTTTAGTTTATTTCTTGTCTTCCGGACCTTTAAGTAATATTTTTGGATGCCGTAAATTAAACGTTCAAAGTAGTTTCCGTGTAAGGGCGGTCTTCTATTAATTTTGATTTTTTGATGACAAATTTTCCATGAGTATGGCCAGGCAATGTTTTTGACTTCGGTGTAATTTTATTCGCAATGTTAATAGATTAACTTTACTTTGAATTCTCACATGATTAGCGTTTTTCTTGATCTGTTCAAGGATTTTGGGTACTTTAATTTGTATTTGGAACAATGGACGTCGGTACTCTATCTGTTGCTTTACCGTTCTACATACTACTATTTCACTTTCTTATAGATGCCTCGGGCATATTTGAATGCTTTCTCAGATTGTCGATAATCTCCATGTGGACCGTTACTGGATTTTATATCATGTCCCTGTATGTGACATGGGGTATTTTTCTATCATTGTCCGGGGTGGGACTTCCACTTTTCTGGATGGATATTTGGGTTCCAATCTTCAGATGTGAAAATGTAATGACTTCATGGACTGTTTTACTTCATATAATATATTCAAAATAGCATTTTTTCTCTTCCGAAAAAAAAATGATTAATGTTTATCATTCTGCCTTCAAAACTAGCGATGCTGGTCTATGTTGCTGGTTTATTGATATGGTCTGATGGTCTTTTTATATTTTTGACATATCACACTCCTCACATGATTAGCGTTTTTCTCTGTTCAAGGATTTTGGGTACTTTAATTTGTATTTGGAACAATGGACGTCGGTACTCTATCTGTTGCTTTACTATTCTACATAATGCTATTTCACTTTCTTATAGATGCCTCGGGCATATTTGGATGCTTTCTCAGATTGTCGATAATCTCCATGTGGACCGTTACTGGGTTTTATATCAAGTCGCTGTATGTGACATGGGGTATTTTTCTATCAGTTTCTGGGGTGGGACTTCCACTTTTCTGGATGGATATTTGGGTTCCAATCTTAAGATGTGAAAATGTAATGACTTCATGGACTGTTTTACTTCATACAATATATTGAAAACATCGTTTTTTCTCTTGTGAAAAAAAAAATGATTAATGTTTATCACTCTGCCTTCAAAACTAGCGATGCTGGTCTATGTTGCCGGTTTATTGATATGGTCCGATAGTCTTTTTATATTTTGGACATATAACACTCCTCACATGATTAGCGTTTTTCTCTGTTGCAGGATTTTGGGTACTTTAATTTGTATTTGGAACAATGGACGTCGGTACTCTATCTGTTGCTTTACTATTCTACATACCGCTATTTCACTTTCTTATAGATGCCTCGGGCATATTTGGATGCTTTCTCAGATTGTCGATAATCTCCATGTGGACCGTTACTGGGTTTTATATCAAGTCCATGTATGTGACATGGGGTATTTTTCTATCACTGTCTGGGGTGGGACTTCCACTTTTCTGGATGTATATTTGGGTTCCAATCTTCAGATGTGAAAATGTAATGATTTCATGGACTGCTTTACTTCATATAATATATTCAAAACATCGTTTTTTCTCTTGTGAAAAAAAAAATGATTAATGTTTATCACTCTGCCTTCAAAACTAGCGATGCTGGTCTATGTTGCTGGTTTATTGATATGGTCTGATGGTCTTTTTATATTTTGGACATATCACATTCCTCACATGATTATGATTAGCGTTTTTCTCTGTTGCAGGGTTTTGGGTACTTTAATTTGTATTTGGAACAATGGACGTCGGTACTCTATCTGTTGCTTTACTATTCTACATACTGCTATTTCACTTTCATGGACTGTTTTACTTCATATAATATCTTCACTTTCATGGACCGTTTTACTTCACTGTTGTAGGGTCTTGGGTACTTTAATTTGTATTTGGAACAATGGACGTCGGTACTCTATCTGTTGCTTTACTATTCTACATACTGCTATTTCACTTTCATGGACTGTTTTACTTCACCGTTGTAGGGTTTTGGGTACTTTAATTTGTATTTGGAACAATGGACGTCGGTACTCTATCTGTTGCTTTACTATTCTACATACACGTTTATTTCACTTTCATGGACTGTTTTATTTCATATAATATCTTCACTTTCATGGACTGTTTTACTTCATATAATATCTTCACTTTCATGGACTGTTTTACTTCATATAATATCTTCACTTTCATGGACTGTTTTACTTCATATAATATCTTCACTTTCATGGACTGCTTTACTTCATATAATATCTTCACTTTCATGGACTGTTTTACTTCACTGTTGTAGGGTTTTGGGTACTTTAATTTGTATTTGGAACAATGGACGTCGGTACTCTATCTGTTGCTTTACTATTCTACATACTGCTATTTCACTTTCATGGACTGTTTTACTTCATATATAATATCTTCACTTTCATGGACTGTTTTACTTCATATAACATCTTCTACTTTCATGGATCAAGTTGAGCCATATAATATCTTCTTACTTTCATGGATCGTTTTACTTCATATAATATCTTCACTTTCATGGACTGTTTTACTTCACTGTTGTAGGGTTTTGGGTACTTTAATTTGTATTTGTAACAATGGACGTCGGTACTCTATCTGTTGCTTTACTATTCTACATACTGCTATTTCACTTTCATGGACTGTTTTACTTCATATAATATCTTCAAAACAACGTTTCTCGTCTTTTAAAATTTTAATTTTTTTTTTTAAAATTGAACCCTCCGTCGGTCTACCGACGCCTTGTAGACGTCGGAACTGTGACAACCCAGCAACGTCGGAAGAGAGACAGTATGAAAACGTCGGAAGAGCGACGTTCCAAACGTCGGACCACATATCGTCGGAATTACGACATCTTCCAGACGTCGGAAGAGTGACGTCCAAAACGTCGGACCACGTTTAGTCAGAATTGCGACAGTTTACAAGAGTCGGAATAGCGACGTCAAAACGTCGGACCACGTTTAGTCGGAACTGCGACGGTTTATGAGCGTCGGAAGAACGACATTTAAAACGTCAGAACCGCGACGGTTTGTGAGACGTCGGAAGAGTGACGCCTGTTCGGAACGTCGGAATAAGTGTCGATACTGCGACACTTTTTACTTGCGTCGGAACGACGACGGCATGAGAAACCACGGTTTTTTCGCCCGTGAACTGTCGCTCTTACGACGAATATGTGTCGGAATAGCGACGAATTGGCCGTCGGAATTTCCGCCAAATTCTCTAGTGAGGGTACTTTAATTTGTATTTGGAACAATGGACGTCGGTACTCTATCTGTTGCTTTACTATTCTACATACTGCTATTTCACTTTCATGGACTGTTTTACTTCATATAATATCTTCAAAACAGCGTTTCTCGTCTTTTAAAATTTAAATTTTTTTAAATTGTCCTCCGGTTAGCTCACCGACGCCTTGTAGACGCTGGAACTGCTTTATCCTAAACGTCAATTTAATACAAGTATGAAAACGCTTTAAGCGCCATCGCAGCAACGCTTCTGAATCAAGCATAACCCGTGAAACGTCATAAGAGAGACAAGATGAAAACGTCGGAGAGCGATTGCCCAAACGCCGGACCACATATCGTTGGATTACTTACATCTTCAGACGTCGAGATGAATTGCAACGCTTCAACCACGCTTAGTCTAATCGCTGAAGCATTTACAAGCGCTCTTAAGAGCTGGACGAACGTTTGACTCACGCTCTAGTCGAATCGCGATTGCTAATGAGCCGCCTCAAGAACCACGTTTAAAACGTCGGAGCCGCGACGGTTTGTGAGACGTCGGAAGAGTGACGCCTGTTCGGAACGTCGGAAGAAGTGTCGATAGTGCGACACTTTTTACTTACGTCGGAACGGCGACGGCATGAGAAACCACGGTTTGTCCGCCCTTGAACTGTCGCTCTTGCGACGAATATATGTCGGAATAGCGACGAATTGGCCGTCGGAATTTCCGCCAAATTCTCTAGTGATATGGTAATTTCTAAAGAAATTCTCAAGAGAGCATACTCTCTAAACTAGTTGTTGTTGGCATGAGAATGATCACACCCTTATGTCCATAACTCCATGCTAGTTCAAGGAGAGGAAGGTTTGTCAAAATGAAGGAGGAACGATTGTTCAAGACTCCAAGAGAAACTTGTACGACATCAAGGCATCAGGTTGTAAAGTTACTCTTTTCATTCAAGATAATACATATGAATCTCCTTTTCTCATTGAGTTGTTCTTGTGTTTATTTGAATAAATCAATACTTAGACTCCTTGATCACTAAGTTAGATTATTTTTTCTTAATTATTATATGTTGCAGGTGCTTTTAATTCTTTTGTCTATGTTTGATTGCATGTTCTACTTACTGAAGAAGCCTCTTTGGAGCGACTGGATAAAAGATTGCACAATGTTGGATTTTAAGGTAGGGCATGTCCTCTTTCTTTGTTTATAATAATTCTGAATT